>CAUZLF010000002.1:262122-395875 GCA_963580285.1 Lucinisca nassula
AAGAAAAATAATAATCATATATGAAATCGAAATAAACGCAGGGTAAATGTAATTATTTTGAGTAAAATTTAACCCATTTGTACCAGAAACCCCAAAACGGTTATCCTGGCAAGCAGTGCAGGCCCAGATCAGACATCACAGAACGTGGCGTCTGATCAGGGCCTCCGCAGTTTGCTTAAAGTTCAGTCATTTTCAAAATATTTTTTGAAGAAAACACAACCTGTCACCCTAAATTTTGAAATGGACTCCTGCTATAATAAGGAGGAAGATTCCATTGGGTACTAAAAGGGGCTAAAGCAAATAATAATTATGAACGATGTAACGGTCTATTTCCCTGTTCTTGTTTTCATTTTTCGGAGACACTGTAATATTTTGAGGTAGGATGACAAGTTCTGCAACGCATTGGCAAGTATTTGGCAAGTATTTTTTCTCCAATACTCCGGTTTGCGGCCAACTCCAATTAATGATCAGCTCAAACAAGTCAAATAGTATAAAAATGCCGAAAATCCAAAACCACCACAAAAGTTGTAAACGCACTGCATAATTACGTTTCGAAGGAGAACATTTTCCAAACTGTTATCTTTTGCTGCGCAATGTGGCCGTCAGAACAAGAAATCGATACCACCCACAGCTAAATGAGTTTTGTTGTCGGGTGTTATATATACTACAGGTACGTTTACGAGGTGATATATATTCTTATCTTGAAGTTAAATACGCTCTTGTGCTAACCGACACAAGGGAGACTACCGTGAAACCCCATATATATATAATCGCTACAAAACCGTGTTGCTAGCCAACAACCTAGGGAAAGTAAACTCGATGCCCTGAATCCACTGCAGGGCATGAGAAAATGCGGGGTGGTATGAACACCCCGCAATTTTTTCACACCCCACAAAAAAGGTTTTATATAGAAAAACACCCCGTATCTGGCAACTTTCTTAGTATATATATATATATATATATATATATATATATATATATATATATATATATATATATATATATATATATATATATATATATATATATATATATATATATATATATACAAGCCAACGTAAAGGCTTATTGAGAATTAGAGAGATCTAATTCAAGGTAATGTTGGTTGGTGCCTGATGCTCTGTCTCTGGTCGGGCCCATCGGAGTCTAACTGTTGGTTTTCTTTTGCTCCAGCATTTCAGTGGTTTCTTGCTGTCGTGTCCTCACCGTTGTCTCACCTCTGTGGTTCTTTGATTATTTGTGTTCACGGAAATGTTGCACTGATGAGTTAGGAGGCCTTCATGCGGACTCAACAAATTATTTGTCTAAATCGCGACGGAAGTAAGGGCGAGGATTGTGGCCACGTAAAATCGATTTAAGCCCCCCCCCCCCCTCCAGTGGAAATCTTTCCACTGACCGGTTCAAGGCGGTTCTTCTGTGGTCATTTATTTATGTCGTTCTGTTACTAACTGTGTGTATCACTTGTGTCTTTTTATTTTGGATGGCCATATGGCCATTTTGTGGGAAAGTAACTGTCCTTATGGCCTTCCTTTGTTTAGGTTTCCATTATGGTCTGGTCGCTTAATGTTTGTGTTTCTTTCCCTTTGGTGTCTTTGATGGGTGAAGTAAGTTAATTGTATCGATTCCTGATTTTTTTTTTACTTCTACTTTTTATCACATTGAGAAAACGAGCTCCGTGTAGCTAAAAAGGGGGACGATATGCATATCAAGCGTGTTTGTAAATCTGCTAAACCCTTCGGGAAAGATCGTACGTGGAAGCTATCTCACTTTGCTCGTGGCCGAAGTCCGTGCACGCTATTATTCAATTACTTTTTTCGCCTCCAACACTTCCACGAGGGATTTTCTACTGCTGTAAAAGGGATGGGTGTAGGTAAGTGACGAAAGTGCTTCAAAGCGAACCTGTTATCAGGACTTTTCTTCTGTTGGCTATGAAAAAAGAGGATTTTCTTGAACTTTCCGTGTTCGCTAACAGTCAGTTTTTCGGTGTTTTGTCCCAAGTGTTCTCGGTAACCATGGTAAGAACACAGATAATGAAAGTAGCCAAAGAAATGGAAAAATATGCGCCACCTACTGCGCTAAGTGTCAAATTTCTCCAATGGAAGGTATTAAAGAAAGGAATGGCAATACCTGCATTCCGAACATAAATCGTACCCGAACAAACTTCCTAACGTGTGACGTAAGCACAAATGATAGCTACCACGGAGTTTGTTTCCCGACAGTGGGTATACAGAAGCCAAAATCTGCCAATGACCAAGCGGTTCTTGAGCTAGTTTGTCCACAAGCTCTTACTAAGTTAAAATGTACAAAGGGGCATAATACAAAAGTATAAGCCCCCGCCCATAGGGGCTTGAAGAAATATATGGGCTGCATGATGCTTCCACGCAGAGCTGAATCTGGCCCGCACACTAGTACTGGTAAACCGCTGAGAGGATCTAAGCCTGTCCAGGAACCGCGGTGCGAGGCGGACCGTCCATGCTAATAAACCGTATTGGTTTCATTGGGCGACAGGGCTTGAGATGTCATTTCAGCTCAATGTCGGGTAAAAGTCCCACAAAATTGGAAGCAACGTCTCCAAAATGACCTTTAAAGTCTTGACGGGGACGTTAAACCTCAAATCAAACAAACAAATACAAAAGTATATCGAAATTTAACCAATTCAACTACACACTGCTTCCAAACAGCCTGTAGTTTTCAAGAGCCTAATCCAAGCTGTTCTCGAGATTTTTTGCTTACAAGTTTTCTCTTTTCCAAAATGCCTAACACCACAAAGGTGCTTATATCAGTCAAATTCAGATACAAAATTATGCCAAAATTTAATCACTTCAACTTCACATTAGTTCAAAATCGCCTGCAAACTTTCAAGAGCCTAGCCTATCACGTGAACAAGTCCGTGACATGAACTTCACCTAAATAGAAGTGGAGGCAATGATCAGGAATCGATACAATCAACCCACAGCTCCCATCAGAGACACCAAAGGGAAATAAACACCAACATGAAACAACAGACCCTAGCGGAAACATCAATAGCGGAAAGCCAAAAGGACAGATACTTTCCCACAAAATGGCAAATAAGCTGTCCAAAATGAAATAATAGGGAAATAAACACAGACATGAATTAACAGACCCTAAGGGGAACATCAAAAGCGGAAAGCCAAAAGGACAGTAACTTTCCCACAAAATGACCAATAGGCTATCCAAAATAATATAAGCGACACAAACACCCAAAGACAAACCATAAGGAAAATAAACCGCGACAAAAGAACAGCCTTGGAACGGTCAGCGGAAACGAATTCCAACGGGGGGCTTAAATCGATTTTACGTGGCCACAATCCTCGCCCCTACTTCCGTCGCGATTTAGACATTATTTGTTCAGTCCGCATGAAGGCAGGGGTTTAAACCGCAGGTAGAGGGCGTGGCCGTTGTTGCACATTTCTGTACTAACCATATACAGACTCATTAAAACAGAGTCTGCTATTTTCGTTTATTGGGGTATTTTTTGCTCCCAAAGGATCCAACTATTCAGAACTTATTTACGCGGGTACACATTTTGTTTCTTATTTCTGTTCCAAGACATAGATTATGGATGCTCGTTGTGGGTGCTTGTTAGAACCGCTTCTTTTCAGCACAAACTGGAAAAATATCACGGATTTCATCAAAACGTAGTCATTTTTGAAGTGTGAATTATTAGAGATACTGCGGGCGATAACCAAAAACCCCATGTTATAATCTGTTTATCACATCTCGTTTCTATATTTATAAGGCGGATCGCCATATTTACTTATTGATGGATCCTCAAAATGTAATTGCTTATGTGAATTCGAAACTGTGTTGCATCCGTAACCAAGGTCACAAAATGGGGGTTTGACTGTGAAAATGTTTGACATCCCTGGTCGTGTCTCTTTCAGTGTTCACATTTTTCATGTCATCCACAAATGTGTGTGTTTTCTCAATTGACACCTCTCTCACTCTCTTTGCCCATGCTTTTTAACAGACTTACGTTTCATATAAAATGGTAAAAGGGTGGGGTTCGTCTTTTATGAAACGAGTTCCTATGCACTGTCTCGATGTAACTCTAACATCCGTTCAACTGGTTGTTGGTTGTTGATGCTGAGCGTTCATTTCGGCGGTCGTTGATGCAGTTTTATCTTGCGTTACTGTGCAGGCCTACTGATATTGGCTTAAAGATGTGCAAGGCCTGTGGTAAATGGAGGGGAGTGGGGGGCGAGCTTTTTTTTTTTTCTTGAGTTTCTAAACTTTTATTAATTTTCCTCAGTCTCCCATGTTCCTAATTTACATCTCCTCTGTTCGTCTATTCTATCTCTTCTACAATTTTCTCTCTTTTTTTTTCCTTGGAGACGACACAAAACAACACACAAAAGTTGTCGTGAACACAATCAATTTGACAGATTACGCTAGAATGTTTAAATTACACGATGGCGTAGTTGTTAGTGATGACGTAGTTGTTAGCAATGATGGTGTCACTGATGATTTTTAAAGTAGGTGAATTGATTTTTTACGTTTAAAGGTCTGGACGCAGTCTAGAAGTATATTAGCCGGGCACGATAACCTCTCTTAATGTAAAAATACATTACTTCCGGTTATTAGCCCGGCCCGGCAAAAACTGGTTATCAGGGGCAGTGTCCATAACCTGCGGTATGTTCCGCTGTTATCGCATATGCAAAATTCTGGTTATAGGCATTAATATAGAAACAAGTATGTGATAATGCACTATATCACATGGGTGTGTATTTTGCTTACATGCGTTTTCCTGTGCTAAAATGGTTAAGTCCAGAAAGGGGCATAGTTTGGTCATTTTTATAAGATATATCCTAAATTTCATCAGGTCATTTTCATACTGATTCCAAACTGCCTGCAAAGTTTCAAATCCTAGAGCAAGTCGTTCTTACAAGATTTTGCTAGTCCAAAATGCCTAAGTCGACAAAGAGGAATAATTTAATCAAATTTTCTGGAAATCATACCCAAACAAGATGGCTGACCAGAAGGAAAAATATATGTGTTTGCTACGAGAACTTAATTTTTCATACACAATCCACATTTGAAATTTCAGAACCCCAGCATATATGGTTCCTGAGATATGATATATCCTATAGTGTGTGACAGACGGACGGACTAATGAATGGACGGACAGTCAAACAAAGCAAAAGCCATATGCCCCAAAATCGTCATCAAGGTTGGGGGTAGAAAACAAAACAAAAGCAATAAGATGTCCTCAGAAACTTTTTTCGAACTTCGGGGCATAATGGATACCAGAAAATGTGTTTTAAATGTAAAATGCCGAAGTTCAAAGGGCCATAATCGAAAAAAGTTTAAGATTTGTTTTTTCAAAAGTAAGTCAGGTCCACTCAAAATTACCTATCAACCTGTCAATTTCAATACAAGTTTTGAGATATTTTGTTTACACGGTTGAAATATAGAAACTGCGAAAGGGCGATGATTCAATAAGAACAGTCAGACTCTTTTCAAAGGTTATTCAGGTCAACTACTTATGATTCTCTATCAGCATGTCAAGTTCCAAGGCAATGGCTTAAAAGGCTTTGAGATAGCTTGCGTACAAGTTCAAACTGCCTGATTTTTCAACGGATCATAACTCAAAGAAAATTTCCAGATCTTTTTAGTAGTTTTTCAGGTTATTCTTCTCATTATTCCCTATCAAGGTTAAAATGCTGAATTGTGTAAAGGGCATAACACAAGATTTTTTTTTTCAAAATTTAACCAGTCATTGACACATTACCGCCTATCAGGCTGTCAAGTTTCAAGGAAATAGCTTAAATAGTTTAAGAGATGTTTTGCTTTATAATTCAAAATTAAGATTCCTCAATTTTTTAAGGGCCATAACTGAAAAAACAAACTAGATGTGTTTGTGAGCACTGATGCCCCCCCCCCCCCCCGGACTGCGCCATTCACAAGTTTTGCCCATGTTGCCAATGTTAAGAATTTTAAAAAGGTAGGATAAAGGTCAAAGTCAATGTCACCAGATTAAAAATTATGGTACCACTGTAAAGGTCTTGTGAATAGGAATGCATATGTGAAATATAAAAGCCTTATCAGTAACTATTCAAAAGTTATTCCCAATGTTAAGGGTTTCTCGGACAGACAAACAAACAGTTTTTAAAAAGTAGGTCAAATGTCAAGGTCAGTGTCACGAGATAAAAAAAATACCACTGGAAAGGTCTTGTGCCAATAAATGTGGCGAAACACATAAAAACATACATTGTTTATCACATATGTTTAATATAGCGAGTAGAATAAAAGTCAGAATAATATGATGGCAACTGTCAAATCAACTGAATAGATATGAGAGTTTTTACTTATTGCTCTTTGTATACTATTTCGGAGAACATCTTTCTAACAGTCCCTTTGGTATCATCTATCCTTCATTACTATCACAATTGGTTGCATCCGCCCGTAATATTCTCAGTTTATAGTCCTTCTGTGTGTTTTACTGCCCTCTTCTTGTCTTCAGTTACTGATGGAGCGTAATAGCTCAGTGGTTAGTGCACTTGCCTCAGATGCTACAGGTCCCGGGTTCGATCCCCGGCAGCGGCGATAAAATTTCGGTGTCCCAACACGCTCCATTGGCATCATTTGCAGGGATGAATGTCATAAAGTGCACCGTCCTTCGGGACGTTAACTGGAGGCCCCCCACCTCCCCTGTGCAGGGAGAACCATACCCTGTGCAGGTTAAAGGTCCCTACCGTAATTACATGATTACTGTGTAGGCTTTCATCCTGCAAAACCTGGAGTGTATGTAATATACACCTGCGGTAATGGTCAAATATGACCGGCGCAGTATCAGACGATAGATAGATAGATAGATAGATAGATAGATAGATAGATAGATAGATAGATAGATAGATAGATAGTGACATCCCATTGGCATCGACGTCAGAGTCACGTAACGTCTTATGACGTTATGTAAGTAAGATGTATACAAATTTAACTTTTATTAACTGAATGTTACTTTAACTGTTTTAACTGCGAAGAGATTACATATTAACAACAATATTATTAAAACACAGAATTCATAAATGACATGCAAAATAGAACAAACATTAAACATAAATATTTATAGATAAATTCACGGTGATTCCGTGACAATGAATGCACATGTGAAATATGAAAAATAGAAGTGGAGGCAGTGATCAAGAATCCATACAATCAGTTACCATTCAAAAGTTATGCTCAATGATAAGTTTTTGGCAGACAAACAAACAGACGGACAGACAGACAGGTCAAAAACTAAATGGGCATAAAAATATCTGATTTTCTTTGAAAAATGATCAGGTCTTCACCCATCATTTACCATCGGCATGTAAAGTTTCAAGGCAAAAGTTTCTTGAATGTTTTGAAGATATCTCGCTTATAAACTTACGAGGGATGTTAGAACAGAATTGCTTATTTCTATCTGGAGACTTCAAATTTCAAGTCAGCCCAAAAGTGCTCATTTCATGCCCTCGAAGTACTTCCCATGGCTAGAAATGCAATTTTTCAGCCGATCTATCCACTTCTTGAAGGCGTCACGGTACGATGATTTGGGCACAGTAATAAGGTACTGATGAATGGCAGATCCAAGTGCTTGACGGGACTGGTATTTCCGACCAGCAAGGAATGATTTCAATTTCAGAAATAAAAGAAATCACATGGGGCAAGGTCATGGGAATACGGGGGAAGGGGGGGGGGGGTGGGTGTGAGGCAAAACAATTACTTTTACTTTCTTAAAAAACGCCGTAACCATTGCGGAGGAATGAGCAGGGCATTGTCATGAAGAAGACGGACATGTTTAAAACCAGTGGCAAGGCGTCGTTTCTGATAATACTTTTTCAGTTTCTTCAGTTGTACGTCTTAGAAGTACTTTCAGGTGATGCCTTTGCCCCAGAACCTTTATTGCAACTCCTTCGCCAGAGAAGATTGCGTACAAAGTAGAAGTAAAACAAAGATCAGGAATCGAAACAATTAACTAACTCCACCCATCAAAGACACAAAAGGGAAAGAAACATAAACATGAAGCGACCAGACCATAATGGAAACCTAAACAAAGGAAGGCCTTAATGACAGTTACTTTCCCACAAAATGGCCAAATGGCCATCCAAAATAAAAAGACACAAGTGATACACACAGTAAGTAACAAACAACAACATAAATAAACCGCCACAGAATAACGTTTGGCAATTATTGGCGTTTGCTGTGTTTATTGGCCCAGATCTTTTTGCTAACCTTTCTGACGGGCATAAAATAACTGACCCAGGTTTCATCACCTGTGACGTCATTTACAAACTATTTTGTGTCATATTTTGGAAATGTTTGTTGCAGCTTTTTGGCCACTTTAACCCGTTGCCTCTTTTGTTCATCAGTCAACAAATGTGGCACCCATCTAGCAGAAATCTTTCTGACTTTAATGGTGTCTTTGATGGGTGGAGTAAGTTAAATGTATCGGTTCCTGATCTTTGTTTTACTTCTACTTTTTAAGATGCTTCTATAAAATAAGTGAACCGTTGATAGTGATATGCCTACCTTTCGTGCAATATCACGAACTGTAAATCGGGCATTTCCTTCAATGATTTCTTGGAAAATATTTCTTTACGAAATGTAGATTTTTGCCCACCTAATTTCGGTGCATTTTTTATGGACTCTACACCGCAGAACAGTGTCATAAGACACAAAAGAAGGTCCATAAGCAGTAGAAATTTCAAGTATCAGCTGCTTCAAATAATAACCAAGTTTAAAACAAGCTTTGATGTAAAATATTTTCTAGAAAGGGTTATCCTTTGGAAACAAGGAATACACCACTGAAGTGTAAAATATGGTGTCTACATGTATTCTGGGCCAGACTAGCTAGTTTCGGCCATTTAGGCCTGATCAGTGACCCTAAAATATTTTCAAAATTCCACAATTGAATCAATGATCTCAAAGGAAAAGAAAATATAAACTACACTATGATGTAGGGCAGGGAGACTTTCAACCATAGTGCAGTTTATATTTTACTTTTGGTCCTTTGAGATCAGCGTGACTATTCTGAGAAATCAGAAATAAATTATTGGTTTAGACTCCTATTCTAGAAAGGTTTTTAATTATTTGGACCCCATTTTGATTTACATCAGTCTCTGAATCGACTGCCTATTCGAAATTCGCAAAATTGCATTATGTTTCCTCTGGCTGTCTTTGCCGGATCATTACAGGGTCACTGATGAGGCTTTATTAGCCGAAACTACGTAGTATGGCCCATCTTCTTTCTTATGAATGTTTCGATTGCTCTTAAAGGAACTCATTTTTGACTTTTATTTGCCTTCACTGCAGCTGGTGTTGTGCCGTGTGGCGGCCGTAAAACGTCTCCCCGTACATCAACCATAGTGCAGTTTATATTTTACTTTTTGTCCTTTGAGATCAGCGTGAAAATTCTGAGAAATCAGAAATAAATTATTGGTTTGGACTCATATTCTAGAAAGGTTTTTAATTATTTGGACCCCATTTTGATTTATATCAGTCTCTGAATCGACTGCCTATTCGAAATTCGCAAAATTGCAGTATGTTTCCTCTGGCTTTCTTTGCCGGATCATTACAGGGTCACTGATGAGGCTTTATTAGCCGAAACTACGTAGTATGACCCATCTTCTTTCTTATGAATGTTTTCATTGCTCTTAAAGGAACTCATTTTTTATTTTTATTTTTACGGCCGCCACACATTCCCAGACAACAGTTGTATTGATGTTAAATATATTCTAGAAAGGGGTATCCTTTGAAAGCAAGGAATACCCCACAGAAGTGGAAAATATGGAGTGTACATGTATTCTGGGCCAGACTAGCTAGTTTCGGCCGTATTTCTTCTTTCTCGTCGACACTTCCACCAACCATTTTTACCGTAGTGGTCAATGATTGCATGTATCGAAAAGGTAATTTTTATGTCTTACACCCAATCTAACATGTGCATTTATACACCGTTGTGTAGGTATTGAACAACCCTTATAAAGTATATATTGGTTTTCACCGAGCCCCACGTGGCTATCGAGCTAGAGGACAATAAGCAATTCTTTTCAAACATCCCTCGTAGAATGCCCAATTTTCAAAAGGGCCATAATTCAAGAATTTTTTCTTCAAAAGTTAATCAGATCATCTACTTATCATCATTAAGTTGCAACATAATGCCTCAGCTAGTTTTGAGATATCTTGCTTCAACCTTGATTAGTTTATATAAATTTATTTTTGGCGATTGCGATGAAAGCTTCAAGCTTGAGGACTCATTCCGGATTTTTCCACGCGCGCGCGAGACAGAGGCAGTGGTTTTTTATACTAATTTATTTTAGTTCGATTGCGATGAAAATTTTAAGCTTGAGCACTCATTCCAGTGTTTTCACACGCGCGGACTGCATAAAATCGATTTAAGCCCCAGTGGAGTTCGTTTCCACTGACCGTTCCAAGGCGGTTCTTCTGTCGCAGTTTATTTTTGTTATGGTTTGTCTTTGGGTGTTTGTGTCGCTTATATTATTTTATTTTGGATAGCCTATTGGCCTTTTTGTGGGAAAGTAACTGTCCTTTTGGCTTTCCGCTATTGGTGTTTCCATTAGCTCTGTTGTTTCATGTTTGTGTTTCTTTCCCTTTGGTGTCTCTGATTGGAGCTGTGGGTTGATTATATTGATTCCTGATCATTGCCTCCACTTCTATTTATACCGCCCATTTATTGATGGGTGGTATGGGGCAGTGTCATTACGTGTATTGCACAAGGACACGCCTCGACATCGGTGGCTTACAATCTTTCGATGCTTTTTTGTTTGCAAAGGAACATAGCTCAAGAAAGGCGCATAACTCTGTTAAGAAAACTATATGCATCAACTAATTTTTCATAAGGCAGCCATACATGAAATTTCAAAAGCCTAGCATGCATGATTCAAAAGTTAAGCTATGTACAAAAAGCATGGACGGACGAACAGACAAACGAACAACTAGAAACAATATGCCCCGCCAACTTCTTCGAGGTCGGGAGCATTAAAAGTAACGAAAAGTGCTACGCTTTCTAGAGAAGAGAGGCTGGACCACCGAGAGAAACAGATCAGAATGCAAGTGAACAAATCTATTTCGTGAACACCATCGTCAGAAGTGCTTGATATAGCTTCCATTTCAAAAGTAACTTTTCAGTTTTTCATTATTTATATGTCCAATGATGCTGGCTGTACAATGGAGTTCTGAAACGAGCACACTTTTGAAAACAAACACAATTTACTGTTTTAAGTCAACATTGAATTTTGAAACCAAATCAGAATGACGACTATTATCTTGTGTCTGTTATGCCCACCACGTGCCCATTAATAGCTTCATTCCTCCTACCCGTCGAAAAGACAAACACCGGCTGGCATACTGCGGACTGGCTTAGCACAATAAGATCAGCGCAGTTCCAAAATAGAAGTGAAGACAATGATCAGGAATCAATACAATTGACCCACAACACCCATCAGAGACAGAAAGGGAACGAAACACAAACATAAAATTACTAGACCCTAATGGAAACATCAATAGCAGAAAGCCAAAATGACAGTTACTTTCAAACAAAATATCCAATTGGCTATCCAAAAGAAAAAACATATAAGCGATACACAAACTCAAAGACAAACCATAACAAAAATAAACTGCGACAGAAGAACGCTTTGGAACGATCAGTGAAACAAATTCCACTCGGGGGTGAGTAAGGGGGTTAATTCGATTTTACGCGACCGCAATCCTCGTCCTTATCTCCGTCGCGATTTAGACAAATAATTGGTTTAGTCCGCATGAAGGCCTCCTAATTAATCAGTCTAACATCTCCGAGAACACAAAAACTAAACAACCCCAAAGATGAAACAAAGATGATGACTCGACAGCAAGAAACCCCTGAAATGATGGAGCAAAAGAAAACCAACAGTTAGACTCCATTACGCCAGATGAAACGAAACAGTTTGGCCCCAAGCTCTCCAAGGTTTACTGGTTCCACACGTCTATGCTTATAAACCCTATTGGTTTCATTGGGCGACAGGGCTTGAGTTGTCATTTCATCTCAATGTCGGGTAAAAGTCCCACAAAATTGGAAGCAACGTCTCCAAAATGACCTTTACAGTGTTGACGGGGACGTTAAACCTCAAATCAAACAAACAAAACACGTCTCAAACGCACCCGTCTCGCAAGTTCTGTCCATAAATGCTTAGCTGCCCTCATATCGGGACTAATCGACAGCCAGATGTGGTAGGGTATTGATTCGCTTTTGGCGTAGATAGTCAGTGCTAATATAAAAAGTTTAAAGTTGCCTTTGGAAACAAAGAACACATAAAAGAAAGAAAATCGGAGACTTGGTTTTATTGAGTCTCTTCATACATAGCACTGGCTGAAGCGGTATTCGATTTTCAATGTAACCAGAATGGGCTGAATGATCCCAAAGGAAAAGAAAATGTAATATGCACTATTATGAAGCACGGGGAGACGTTTTACAGCCGCCACACGACACTTAACACCAGCTGCAGTGTTTTGTTCGATTTATTTGAGGGTTATCGTCCCCGTCAACACTGTAAAGATCATTTTGGAGACTTTGCTTCAAATTTTGTGGGACTTTTACCAGTCATTTAGATGAAGTGACATCTCAGGCCCTGTCGCCAACTGAAACCAATAGGGTTCATAAGCACGGAAGGACTGACTCGCACCGCTTTTCCTCGACAGGCTTAGATTCTCTAAGCGGTTTACCAGTACCCGTGTGCGGGTCGGTTTCAGCTCTGCGTGTAAGCATCATGCAGCCCCTCTATTTCTTCAAGCCCCGAGGGGCGGGGACCATGAACCAGCTGCAATGAAGTACAATTAAATGCCGTAAGGTTGCCTTTGGAAACAAAGAAAACATAAAAGAACAAAAATCGGAGACTCGGTTTTATTGAGTCTCTTCATACACAGCAATGTAGTTTGCAAAGTAGAAGTAAAACAAAGATCAGGAATTGATACAATTAACTTACTCGACCCATAAAAGACAGGCTGTATACGCCCACTAACACCGGCTAAGCCTGGCGACGTGCGACCTCACACAGTCTTGCTGAGCAGCCGCAAACCCTACTGCACCTAGGATGGAACCACTAGCATATACAAGACGGTATTGCGGTACGCTGCTGCTTTCAGACGCCCGACTGCAATATGTATTTGCATCTTATGCTTAGCACTGACGCCGACTCATGATTTCACCAACGTCAAATTTGCTTTTATTCCAGGACGCAGCACTGGTCGAGCCTTTTCAACATAGTTACGAGTTGCTTGTTTACCAGAAGTACTCAGTTTGGAGATATGAAAAAATACATATGTCGCATGGATGTTTTATAACAATGTTCAGCTATCTCGCGCGGGCTCAGAGAAAATGTGTTCACCTGTCAAATGTCATTGCTCAGCTACAACTGTGCCTTTTCCTGAATGCACGCTGTCAGTCTGACAAAAGTTTGTCTTCGTGCATTTGATAAAGTTGACGTTTGAGACAGCATAAAATGACATGTTGGCATAAGATAAAATGTTGCATGCACCGGCAAAACTATTAACATCTACGACTAATATCAGTCTTTTATTAGAATAACTCCAAAATGTACATACAGTGACGATTCTTGTGGCCTACACGTCGTCTGATAATGCTCACATTGTGTTATTAAGACCTATCATATTTCTTCATTCAACTCTTTTATACGCAACACGCTTTGAAAAAGTAGTGAGTATTGAATGCATAAAGATCAGGACAGGCTGCTTAATTTTAACAAACGCTTAATTTCATGTTGGCGATAAAAGTAAGTAGTAAAATGAGGTTTATATGATTTAAATAACTACAAAAACACAGTTTCGTGCAATCTAAGAAAGGAGCAACGTTAAATGTCATCCACATAACCTGCAACAATATCTTGATTTCACGTTTAAGTTGCGAAAACACAATGAAAGGCTACCGAGAGACAAACACATGTTCCAACCGAGTGTAGAAATTAAGCATTGAAAGTGAGAAACTTTCATATTTGTCGGTTCTTTGTAAATCGAAACAGTGAATAATAGTGTCTGATAATAACGCGGGGCTATTACTGATTTCTTTTATTTACATGTACTTGTCTCTCGTTCAAAACGAACTTGTTTGTCAAAAACTAAGAAATAAAGTGAAGCTGTTAAAGCGAAGGTTTATTCTATAAAATACTATTTTAAGATAGAAGCCTCAGTGGTGCAGTGGTTACGCTACTCGCCTTGTAAACCAGGGATTGCAGGTTCGATCCCGGGCTTCTCCAGACTTTCGGATGAGTCTTTAAACCGAGGTCCCGTCTCCGTATGACCTTAGCTGTTGGTGGGACGTAAAACTAAAACTCACTCACTATTTTAAGAGGATACAGATATTTAAAAAGACTATTTATATAGCACAATGCATCAATAGGCAAAGCAGAATGGGACGGAGTGCTTTAGCTCTACTGAGCGGTATCAAGATCAATCATTTCTAATATAGTTACAAACGTTTGACGCAACGTCCATGTAAAAGGTTGAGACGGTATATTCTACGATGTACTGTCGGAAATTAAACGTCATAAATGTAACTTCATTTCTCATTGGCTGACATTTGGTTTAACGCAGGTCAAATAGAAGTGAAAGCAATGATCAGGAATCGATATAATTAACCAACAGCTCCCAACAGAGACAACAAAGGGAAAGAAACACAAACACGAAACAACAAACCCTTATGGAAACATCAATAGCGGAAAGCAGAAATAATATTAGCGATACAAATATGTTCTAGAAAGGGTTATCTTTTGGAAGCAAGGAATACACCCCAGAACTGGCAAATATGGAGTGTACATGTTTTTTGGGTCAGACTAGCTAGTTTCGGCCATTTAGGCCTCATCAGTGACCCTCAGATATTTTCAAAATTCCACAATGGAATCATTGATCCAAAAGGACAAGAAAATATAAATACAATATGATGTATGACAGGGAGACTTTTTACGGCCGAAGCATATTCACAAACACTCAAAGGCAAATCATATCAAAACTAAATCGCGACAGAAGAACCGCCTTGGAACGGTCAGTGAAACGAATTCCACTGGGAGCTTAAATCGATTATACATGGCAACAATTCTCGCCCTTACTTCCGTCGCGATTTAGACAAATAATTTGTTCAGTCCGCATGAAGGCCGTCTTACTCATCAGTGCAACATCTCCGTGAACACACAGAATCAAACAACCACAGAGATGAAAGAACGGTGAGGATCTGACAGCAGGAAACCACTGAAATGCCGGAGCAAAAGTAAACCAACAGTTAGACTTCGATGGGCCCAACCAGAGACAGAGCATAAGGCACCAACCAACATTACATTGAATTAGATGTATCTAATTCTCAGTAAGCCTTTACGCTGGAACAGTCATAGAATCTGAGGCCTGACCCACCGGCGTGCAATTAAAGAGAGAAGCAAAATTGTCAACCGCGATAGGGTTAACCGCATAAATGCAGTCTGTCGTATAATATTTATGTTTTACCCAATCTTTTTAAATCGAAGAATGATTTTACGAAAGTGGATACTGAAGTCATTGCGGTTATATATTTTTCTGAATTTATATTCAAATTCATCATAAAATTCGGGTTCCGATAGACCTTGTTGCAGAAGAGATTTCAGTCCAAAATTGAATTTTGAAATTATATCAGAATGACGTCTATAAACAATTTTGAAAAGGCTTTGCGTAGTTTACACTGCATACCGCTCGGGATCAAAACAAATGAATACGTACACTAACTGTGTGAAAATACAATTTTTGTTGAGGTAGGTCGTCGGTTTAACAATCGCAAGTTACGTTTCATACTGCTCTGTTGCTCTTCAATGAAATGAAATTCCAAACTAAACCCCGCCGATTAGAACTTGACAATTTTGAAGAACAGTTTTAACCTAATCCAAAACGATAACAAACGTATGTACTAAATGTTTTGTGTGGATGCGGAAGTAGCATTGCTATAGAATATATAATAATAACTTTCTTTTTGCTGCAAACGTAGCGTGTGCGTGGCGGTTCTAATGAGTATTCCCCATCGATGTTTTCGAGTTGAATAAAGAAATATGAAATGTACACCCACTTGTCGATATAAATAAATAGGAGGAACCATAGGGAAAGAAGAGGGCACTTTAGTCAACGGGAACTTCAACAAACAGAAAGCCCATATAAAAATGAACAAAAGGGCTATCCAAAATAAAAAGAAATTATTCACAAGACATATACGCGAAACATACGACAATTATAAAAATAACAAAATGGAAGTGATCTGGAATCGATACAATTAACCAACAGGTCCAACCAAAGACGCCAAAGGGAAAGAAACATGAACATGTAATATATAGACCATAATGGAAACATAACTACCTGGAAGCCAAAGGGACAGTTACTTTCCCACAAAATGGCATATTGGTTATCCAAAACAAAAATATATAAGCGATACGCACATTCAAAGACGAACAATAACACAAAAAAGCCGCGACAGAAGAACCGCTTTGGAAGGGTCAGTGAAAAGTATTGCATTGGGTGGTTAAATCGATTTTACGCGGCCGCCATACTTGCCCTCACTTCTGTCGTACAGCTCGGATGAAGGCTTTATAACTCGTCAGTGCAACATCAAACATTTACGGAGATGAAACAAAGTTACTGTCTCGACAGCATGCAATAGATGTAATGCTGGAACAAAGGGAAAACCAACAGTTAGACTCCGATGGGCCCAGCCAACCGCAAAGAAACCAACGCTTTGGATCGACCAGTAACTTTGTTTGACCGCGGGACTAAAGTCGCTTTTAACGTGGCAGGAAACCCTCGCCCTAAGCCCTGCCGTGGATTACAGATTGAATGATAAGTTCAGAACTAGTCCGCCGAAGGATTTCCAACTCATCATCGCAATATCTTCAAGAACGTACAAATCAAACAGATTAAGCATGTTTAGAGAGGAAACAACGATGCGGACTCCTAATGATGAAATAACTGAACTACTGATTCAGAGGCAAATGAATGCCAACAGTAGGACTACGGATGGGCCCGGCAAGAGAAGAGTAATATGTATAAAGGTGTTCATGGCACGAACATATACTAGTGTTGGCATATTTTAAAGCTCGAGGCTTCAATATCATCTTTTTTACAATTAGATTAAGGCTTTTTTTCTAACATGCATGAGTGCCGCGAACAGACCCAATTTCAATTACTAATACAGCATGCGCTATACGAGTTACTGCAAGGAAAGTCTTCTTTAAAAATGCATTTGACGAAGGTGGGCAATGCTTAAGAGGACAGGCTATATACGAAAAGAAGCAAAAGAAGAAGGAAGTGAAAGAGGATGTGGCAAGATGGGCTTCACAATAGAATATCTACTAAGTCTCGAAAGGATTTTCCCCTCGATATCTATGAAATGACATTTTAAGAACAGGATATCTCATCAGCTGGATCGCTGATCAATTCATGGTTTATCTATTGCACTTTTGAAGTCATATGCAGTCGATTTTCTGGAAAAGTGTTCTAGAAGGGAGGTTAAAAACTACAAAAAAAAGCCGAACAGGAAAGCATGCTTGCGAAAACTTATGAAAGTCTTTTATTTTGAGATTGTAAATTTTCCTTTTTTTTGGATGGTGATGTTCCTCGTGCGCCATCCTATGGCGTTTATATTTCGCAATTAATTCGATTTGCTAGAGTGTGTAATCATGTCACTGACTTCAACACTCGAATAAATTATTAACGGCTAAACTTCTTAATCAGGGTTATTGTTACCATAAACTACGCAAAACATTTTCAAAATTTTATAGACGCCATTCTGATTTAATTTCAAAATTCAATATTGGACTTAAATCTCTTCTGCAACAAGGTCTATCGGAACCCGAATTTTATGGTGAGATAGTATATAAATTCAGAAAAAATATATAACCGCAATGACTTCAGCACCCAATTTTGTAAAATAATTCTTCGATATAAAAAGATTGGGTAAAACATGGATGTTATACGACAGACTGCATGCATGGTAGTTAACCCAATCACGGTTGGAAACTTTGCTTCCCTCTTTAATTGCACGCCGGTGGGTCTGGCCTCAGATTCTATGACGGTTCCAACGTAAAGGCTTATTGAGAATTAGAGAGATCTTATTCAAGATAATGTTGGTTGGTGGCTGATGCTCTGTCTCTGGTCGGGCCCATCGGAGTCTAACTGTTGGTTTTCTTTTGCTCCAGCATTTCAGTGGTTTCTTGCTATCGACTCCTCACCGTTGTCTCACCTCTGTGGTTCTTTGATTACTTGTGTTCACGGAGATGTTGCACTGATGAGTTAGTAGGCCCTCATGCGGACTGAACAAAGCATTTGTCTTAATCGCGACGGAAGTAAGGGCGAGGATTGTGGCCACGTAAAATCGATTTAAGCCCCCCGGTGGAAATCCACTGACAGTTCCACGGCGGTTCTTCTATGGCGGTTTATTTATGTTGTTGTTTGTTACTTACTGTGTGTATCACTTGTGTCTTTATTTTGGATGGCCATATGGCCATTTTGTGGTAAAGTAATTGTCCTTATGGCTTTCCTTTGTTTAGGTTTCCATTATGGTCTGGTCGCTTCATGTTTGTGTTTCTTTCCTTTTGGTGTCTTTGATGGGTGGAGTAAGTTAATTGTATCGATTCCTGATCTTTGTTTTACTTCTACTTTTCATGTGAACCTATCGAAGTATGCCTGATCCCAAGCTTTCAGGTAGTCATAAATCAGCCATGGAGATGGACCATCGTTTATCAATTCCTTGAAGTTTTAACATGGGAATTAAAGTGATAGATAAGCCACAGTTTGTTCGAATTAAAGGAGTTATAAACATCGGTCCAAAAGCAAAGTCCTTTGTTGTAATTGACACTCTATTACCACCGTCGCTCATTCTAAAACCAATCGGCTGTCTGAACTTGGTCGTGCAATCAGGTTGCACGATTTTTCAAGATTACTTATCATTACCTCTCCCTAGAAGATCGCACATTCGTTGTTATTGATTGATTGTTTGCGATTTAACGAATTGTTAACCTGCGTGTGTCACTCTTACTGTCGTCTCCCAGAGAAAGGGAGAAAAGAGACAGAATATATATGAAAGGTGCAAGAAAGAGAGAGAGAGAGGAAAATGAATGGAAGTGTAAGAAACAACAGAAGAAATAACAACAACAACACACCTTCTACCCTTGTCTGCAGCAAGGAGGCCTTGTCCAACTGTAAGCTGGTATGAATTCGACGTCCTAGTGACGCAAGATACAGGCACATTTGACTCAGCGAATCACCCTCCTTCTTTGCTAAATGGTGGGTTCCAATAAAACTAATAATAAAGATTTTCTCGTCATTTAAATGTAATCTTCTCGAACAGTTAACTCTAGCTTTGTGAGAAAGCAAGATTGTTTGAAAATAAAGTTTGGCTTTGTTAAGACAAACTAGTTGAGCTATTATGTCTTCTGAAGAACTCTTGTTGAAATCAAACTGAAAAAAAAAAAAAAAAAAAAAAAAACGTCAAAATTTATTTTGACATTAATCGAAATGCACTTCATTTATTTGTTGTCTATTCTGGAAATGTATGCTTGGTTGGAGGCAAACACGATGGGATCAGCTGCTGTATCAAATTCTTCTAGCACTGCTACACCTAGCGCCGATGAGGAGATTTGTCCATGTGAGTACTATAAGAATCTTATATGAGTGTGAGGGCTGGATGGGAAAATCCGTCCTGAGGGTGCTGGATGGCATCACGAGGCATGCCGAGTGATGCTGGACAGTGATCCCGAGGGACGGATTTTTCTATCCACCCGTCACACCGATATCGGATTCTTTGTCTTGCATACCTTCCATTTTTGAGCGTGGATTTTTAATACTGCAGTCACACCGGTTGCCGACGTCCACCATATTGTGATGATAAGTGCCGTCATGTTATGTGCTGTGACGTCAATCTTAACGACGGCGCATGTGAGGTCGTATTCCAACCAGTGCATTTTTTACAAGCGAGAATATTCGAGTTTGGATAAGAACACCGGGGTTTTTATCCCAAGCTAAATTTATGGATTTCATTATCTGGTGTGCAAGAAGTTGCGTTCTGGTGGTAATTGTATAAACAATCTTAATGTAAATTGTTGCGATGATTGTCTTTGTGGTCAGACGGAAGATAAATTCTACACCAGAAAAACAGTGCATGCATAACAACTTCATGACCCTTCTACGAGACAGATACCGTTTAGTGAACATAAATCCAGACATATTTTTGAAAAAAGTGCTACATTTGTTTTCGAGATATCAGTAAAGTTTATGATATTTTTTTTTCGTTTATCTAGTTACCTTCGAAATATTCTCCTATGGCTAGAATACATTATTGCAAACTTTTAATCGAATTTTTCAAATAATTTTCATTCTAATCTTTCGGCATAACCATTAGAAACTGATTTTATTTTATACATAGCAGTGAAATCGATGCATATCTGAAACAAATAAAAGTTATATATTCACAGTGTGAAAATACAAAGCACAGTGTGAAAAATATAACATGACCGTGTTATTTCACAGTAGCAGCCCGGACTACTTTTCTCGCTATTCATATGTTATCTATAAAATAATTCTGTAAAATACCTTGAAAAACACTATTTGTACTGTAAAATGCTGTATTCAAAATGGCGATCTGTTTATGTTTGAAACTGACAGTTGTGACGCCATAGCCAAGTCAATAATTATGACGTAAGATCCGATTGATCAATTACAGTAAGTGTCCTAAAATGTTATAAAACAAAAGGAAAATTTACCTTTTTTATAAATATCAAAATATCTCATATAGTGTGTTAAAAACATCAGAATTTTCAACACATGAGATGAGATATTTCGCACTTGTGAAAATTCTGATTTTTCAACACACTCGTTGATATATTTTTGATATTCATCTCAAAAAAAGTAAAATCCTTTATAACTTCTTACCCAAGTGCATTTATGGATCTCAATCACCTTCCGGATAGGACTTTTAGCTCATCTGAGCACGAAGTGCTCATGATGAACCATTGTGATCAGTAAATGTCGGCCGTTCAATTTCACGCGTTCCGCGCCCGTCTTCAACAGTTTGCTTTAAATGCCAATTCCTCATAAGCCTTTGGTCCAATATGATTTAAACTTAAAAGGAATATTGGCAAAGTGGCTTCCTAACAAAATAGCTAAAGACGTTATGCTCCGATGAACAGAATAGAGCTAAAACAGAGAAATCGTTAAACGACAAGTCCTGCTACGATTTAATATCAATGTTGCTCACGTGACCCTCTACTAGAACAAAATTAAAATAGTTCCGCTTCGATGAAAATATGACCCCAGAGCTTTAAAAAACGTCCACACTTTGCTTCAAATGCTAACTCCTCCTAAACCATTGGGCTGAATAGATTTAAACAACACAGGAATGTTGCCTAAGTAGCTCTCCACCAAAAAAGCTAAAGCATTCCGCTCGTAACGACAAGAATAGCATTAAACAGACAACTCCTTTAACCGTAGGCCGATTTCATTCAAACTTGAAAGGAAGGTTGATTAAGTGATCCTCTACCAAAATAGCTCTATGGAGAACTATTTCGACCAGAGTTTAAATATAAAACGCTATTTATTTGCTTTAAGTGCTGACGTATGCGTCACCTTAAGGCATTTGATTAAAGTTAATAGGAATGTCGTCAAGGTGGTTTTCTACAAAAAAAGCTAAAGTCGTATTACTCTGGTGATCAAGATGGCAAACAGAGCTAATAGAAAAATCTTTAAACGACAATATCTCCTATACGCCTAGGACAGTTTCATTCAAACTCCTTAGGAATTTTGCTTAGAAGACCTCTACCAAAATAGTTAAAAAGTTTCCGCTCAAGTGAACAAAATGGCAACCAAATCTAAAAACAGGAGAAAGTCAACAATTCGCATTAAACGCCCACTTCTATTCAACGTTTATTTTTTCTGATTTGTCTTTTGGTGTTTGTGTCGCTTATATTATTTTATTTTGGATGGCCTATTGACCATTTTGTGGGAAAGTAACTGTTCGTTGGTTTCTCGCTTAGTGTCTAGTTATTTCATGTTTGTGTTTCTATCCCTTTTGGTGTCTCTGATAGGAGCTGTAAGTTAATTGTATCGACTCCTTATCACTGCCTTCACTTCTATTTCTAAATTATAGGTCCAATTTGATTCAAACTTCAAGATAATATTGCCTAAATGGCTCCCGACAAAAGTGTGAAAATCGTTCCACTCAGATAAACAAAATGACCACCAGAGCTAAAACCAGGAATATCTTAAAATGACAACACCTCCAATAGCCCTCGGCTAATTTTAGTCAAGCCTCTTTGGCATTTTCTTAAGGTGTCTATCTCAAAAATAGCAAAAACGGTTCTGCTCTGATAAACGAATTGACCACCAGCGCTAATAATAATAATAATAAAAAAAAAACACATTTAAATGACCAACTCTTTCATTGTTCATGCAATTTAGCCCAAACTTCAAAGGTGTGTTGCTTAGGTATCTCTCTACCAAAGTAGCTAAAATGGTTCCACTCTGATAAACAAGATGACCACCAAAGCTAAATAAAGCAACAAAATTAAGTAATTTGTCCAATTTTATTGAAATTCCAGGGGAAGTCTTTTTAGAAGGCACTAAACACTTTTTTTTTTTTTTTTGGGGGGGGGGATGATTAACGTTCATTTCAAGATCATTTCACTCATATCGAGACGATCGTTAAACAGAGGTGGGCGAAAACCGGAGTATAACCACCTGACCTTCCGTTGCAGAACGTGGCGTCTCACATATGACCCGAGCGAGGCTCGAAGCACAGCGATGAGAGACCTAACGACCAAGAGTCGGCGCTCTTAACCACGAGGCCACGGAGGTCCGTCACTAAACACTGGCCCACGCAAGCGCGGGAGAATAGGGAATTCAAATATAGGTCTTTGCTTCGGTCGGAGTTGAACGACCAAATCAAAATAGAAGTGGAGGCAATGTTCAGGAATCGATACACTTAACACACAGCTCCCGGCAGAGACACCAAGGGAAAGAAGCACAGACATGAAACAACAGACTCTAATGGAAACATCAATAGCGGAAAGCCAAAAGGACAGTTACTTTCCCACAAAATGACAAATAGGCTATCCAAAATAAAATAATATAAGCGACACAAACACCCAAAAGACAACCATTACAAAAATAAACCGCGACAGAAGAACCGCAAAACTAAGGGTATATCGAGCCCAGTTACCTTACCGCTCTTTCCCTGTACTGATTTTTACCAGTACAGTTAATATTCTGTATTTCGCAAATACCTAACCGGAATTGAACCCGAAACCTCCTGAAGATCATCAGTCGATCAATCATTCGACTGCGCCACCGAAGACTGTTGCAATTATAGCTTGAGTGGGCAGTATTATAATTGCAATTATGACAACACTACTATGACAGTGGTGTTATTTGGAAATTATAACGTGCAGTCACTGTAACTGTGCACTGTGTATTACCCGTTTATAATTAATAATCTTAAAATTTAACTTCTTAGTATTTGTCTGCATTGGAGTTTAATGGCCCAGTCAACACTATTTAGGTCATTTTTGGCAGGTCGGTTTGCCTATCCATACTTTTCCTGGGCAGGCTTATACGTAAGCGGTTAACAAGTACAATGCACATTCTTTCGCCGGAAAATGACAACTGCCCTTCTTGAATCAGCGGAAGGGAGAGAATGACCATAGAAACGATTTCATTTAAGAATGCTGCCGACCCCGTGTCGAACCCGCGTCATTCTGATCACCAGTCAGACGCGCATAAGTTACTTAGTGTAGTGCTTAGTCCATGTTACTATCACTGCTTTTGGAAAACCCAGGTTACGCTTACGATAATGATCCTAAGTATTAGAACAGATAGGCCCAAGCAAACAATGCAGAAACAGAAAAGTCTCCTCTGGATCAGGTTAAGGAGGCCTTCAGGCGGACTGAACAAATTATTTGTCGTAATCGCGACGGAAGTAAGGGCGAGGATTGTGGCCACGTAAAATCGATTTAAGCCCCTCTGTGGGATTCGTTTCCGCTGACCGTTCCACGACGGTTCTTCTGTGGCGGTTTATTTTTGTTAGGGTTTGCCTTTGGGTGTTTGTGTCGCTTATATTATTTTATTTTGGATAGACTATTAGCCATTTTGTGGGAAAGTAACTGTCCTTTTGGCTTTCCGCTATTGATGCTTCCATTAGGTCTGTTGTTTCATGTTTGTGCTTCTTTCCCTTTGGTGTCTCTGATGGGAGCTGTGGGTTGATTGTATCGATTCCTGATCATTGCCTCCACTTCTATTTTTCATCAGGAAAAATATTAAAGTAAATGTAAGTAGCAAAAGCTATTTTTTTTTCGTGTCAGATTGATACAGATTTATAGGTATCATAAACTACGCAAAGCATTTTCAAATTTTTATAGACGTCATTCCGATTTAATTTCAAAATTCAATGTTGGACTTAAAATCTCTCTTCTGCAACAAAGTCAATTGGAACCCGAAGTTTATGATGATTAAGTATATAAGTTCAGAAAAGTATATAATTGCAATGACTTCAGTACCGACGTTCGTAAAATTATTCTTCGATATAAAAGATTGGGTACAACATAAATGTTATACGACGGACTGTGTGCATGGTTGTTAACCTAATCAAGGTTGACAACTTCGCTACCCTCTTTTATTGCAAGCAGGTGGGTCAGGCCTCAGATTCTATGACGGTTCCAGCATTGATGCTTACTGAGAATAAGAGTTTGTTTTGTTAATTTGAGGTATAGGTCATTTTGCAGACGTCGCTTCCAATTTTGTGGGACTATTACCAGACATTGAGATGACATGACATCTCAAGACCTGTCGCCCAATGAAACCAATAGCGTTTATTAGCATGGACGGTCCGACTTGCGCCGCTTTTCCTGGGCAGGCTTAGATCATCTAAGCGGTTTACCACTACTCATGTGCGGTTGGACTTTAGCTCTGCGTGGAAGCATCATGCAGCCCATCTATTTCTTCAAGCCCCGATGGACGGGGACGAACTGAGAATTAGATCGAATTAAATTTTATGTAATTTTGGTTGATGCCTGATGCTCTGTCTCTGGTTGGGCCCATCTAACTGTTAGTTTTCTTTTGCTCCAGCATTTCAGTGGTTTCTTGCTGTCGAGTCCTCACCGTTGTTTCATGTCTGCGATTGATTGATTTTTGTGTACACGGAGATGTCGCACTGATGAGTTAGACCGCTGTTTCATCTCTGTAGTTGTTTGATTATTTGTGTTCACGGAGATGTTGCACTGATGAGTTAGGAGGACTTCATGCCGACTGAACAAATTATTTGTCTAAATCGCGACGGAAGTAAGGGCGAGGATTGTGACAGTGTAAAATCGATTTAAGCCCCCCCCAGTGGAATTCGTTTCCGTTGACCGTTCCAAGGCAGTTTTTCTGTCGCGGTTTATTTTTGTTAAGATTTGTCTTTTTGGTGTTTGTGATGCTTATATTATTTTATTTTGGATAGCCTATTGGTCGTTTTGTGGGAAAGTAACTGTCCTTTTGGCTTTCCGCTATTGATGTTTCCATTAGGTCTGCTGTTTCAGGTTTGTGCTTCTTTCCCTTTGGTGTCTCTGATGGGAGCTGTGGGTTGATTGTATTGATTCCTAATCATTGCCTTCACTTCCATTTAGGAGGCATTCATACGGTGTGAATAAATTAATTGTCTTAATCGCGACGGAAGTAAGGGCGAGGTTTGTGGCCACGTAAAATCGATATAAGCCTCCCCCCCACACACACAGGGAAATGCGATTCACTGACCGTTCCCAAGGGGTCGTCTGTCGCGGTTTATTTTTGTTGTAGCATGTCTTTGAGTGTGTGTATCGCTTATATTATTTTGTTTGGCCATTTTGTGGGATAGTTGCTTTCCTAATGTTTTTCTGCTAGTGATATTACCATTAGGTTCTAGTTTCTATTAGTGTCTCTCAAAAGTATCTAAGAAGGCTCTGCTCCAAAGGAAAAAAAAAAAAAAAAAACGCCGACAGAACTTAGAATAAAAAATTATGATTAATTTCTCCTAGCTATTTGGTTTATTTTTATTCAAATTTCACAGGAATGTTGCTTAGGTGACCCTCTACCATAATTGCAAGATGGTTGTCCTCGTATCAACAAGACTGCATTGCGAGCTAAAACAGAACAAAATAGAAGTGAAAGCAATGATCAGGAATCGATTAAACTTACCCACAGCTCCCATCAGAGACACCAAACACAAAAATGAAACAACAGACCCTAATGGAAACACCAATAGCGGAAAGCCAAAAGGACAGATTCTTTCTCACAAAATATCCAGTTGGCTATCCAAAACAAAATAATATAAGCGATGCACACACTCAAAGCCAAGCCATAACGAAAACTAAAACGCGACAGCAGAACCGCCTTGGAACGGTCAGTACATATGGCAATTTCTCCTATGTCGTTGGACCAGTTTCTTTTAAAGCGTCACATATATAAACACAAATTTTAATATGGCAATTCCTACTATACCTTTAGCCCGATTTAACTCTAATCCAAAGCAAAGTTGCTTAGGCGACCGTCTGCAGAAAACCTCACCAGTGCCGCTCGGCTAAACAAGATGACTGTCAGAGCATATTTGACATTCATAGCAACAATTAGGGAGGGTGTTTGGTGATTGCACTGTGGTCCTGTGTTGTCTAATGTGAATCTAATATTTCTATTACTTTCAGTATTCTACCGTATTTGGTTCAGTCATAGGTCTTTGCATACAGGGTCAACAAAAACTAAACTATCCTTGAAGGGGCAGGGTGCACATTGCCTACCATTATATCTATATACATTCTTCGGATTCAATACTCAGCTGCTTTTAAGGACAACTAATGCAAATGTGTCAGTCTTTGTATCGACTGCCTATTCGAAATTCGCAAAATTGCAGTATGTTTCCTCTGGCTTTCTTTGCCGGATCATTATAGGGTCACTGATGAGGCTTTATTAGCCGAAACTACGTAGTATGACCCATCTTCTTTCTTATGAATGTTTTCAATGCTCTTAAAGGAACTCATTTTTGATTATTATTTGCCTTCACTGCAGCTGGTGCTGTGCCGTGTGGCGGCCGTAAAACGTCTCCCCGTACATCAACCATAGTGCAGTTTATATTTTACTTTTGGTCCTTTGAGATCAGCGTGAATATTCAGAGAAATCAGAAATAAGTTATTGGTTTAGACTCATATTCTAGACAGGTTTTTAATTATTTGGACCCCATTTTGATTTATATCAGTCTTTGTATCGACTGCCTATTCGAAATTCGCAAAATTGCAGTATGTTTCCTCTGGCTTTCTTTGCCGGATCATTACAGGGTCACTGATGAGGCTTTATTAGCCGAAACTACGTAGTAGTATGTATATTGAACATTGTTTATTGCAGAGCTTCCTCTATTCTAGCCCCAGCGAAAGGAAGCAGAAGGCTAATTAAGGAGCTCTGCAAGTATTTGTCAGTTCCTTATCTTAGCTTTTTTAAAATTCCTTCCCACAGAAAGCTGGTAGTAGCCTAACCAGGCTTGGATAATCATGAATATGGTCTGACTATTGTAGGGTTGCCTATCCCTATAATATCCTACAAAACCAAACATTGTCAATACTCATAAATATATGTTGATCGATAGAATATCTCGAGCGCTCGAAATAATATGTTGAGCGCTTGAAATAATATCTCGAGCGTTCGAAATAAAAGCTTGAGCGCTCAAAATAATATGATGATCGCTCGAAATAATATGTAGAGCTCGAGATGATATGTAGTGCGCTCGGATTAATAAGTCGAGCGCTTGAGATACTATCTTGAGCGCTCGATATAATAAGTCGGTTGATCGAACTAATATGTCGAGTGTTCAAGACAATAAGAAACAACATCTCGAGCACTCTATACAATATCTCAAGCGCCCCAGATAAGAAGTCGAGCGCTCGATATAAAATCTCAACCGATCGAGATAAGGTTGAGCGCTCTAAATAATATCTCAAGCGCTCTAAGAACATCTCGAACGCTCCAAATAATATCTCGACCCCTCGAGATAGTATGTACAGCCCTCGTGTTAAAATGTGTCGTGCCCTAGAAATAATATCTCGAGCGATGGAGATAATAAGTCGAGCGCTCGAGATAACATGTTGAGCGTTCCTTATTATATCTCGAGCGCTCGAGATAATATGTTGGTATAACATGGCGACAGCTTGGCATATGTCGAGCGCTAGAGATAATATGCTGATCGTTAGAAATAACATGTCGAGCGCTGGAGAATTTGCTTGAAAAGTTATGTCGTGCGCTCGAGGTAATATATCGAACACTCGAAATATGTCTAGCGCTTGAAATAACATAGCAAGCGCTCGATATAAGATCTTGCGCCCTCGACATAATACTTTTCAAAAAATATACCGAATGTCCTAAATATACCTCCTTAGTATGCACTACCGTTATAATCATTTAATGAGATGTCTGCTTATTTTTATTACTTTTTACACATTCTTCAAATATTTTTGTACTTTAAGGAAACGGAACAGGCCCGTATAAGCCACTGCCCTCTGTAGCAGGTTGATCTGGATGTATTCTGTTTACTGTTTCCCCTTTGTTAGTCAAAGATGAACTATTGTTTTTCTCAGTCTATTGCTGTCATAATATACAGTCGAACTTCAATGGTTGGAACACGTTTTGGACCTCGAAAATCTGTTCGAGACAGGGGTAGTTCGAGCCACTGACGTTACTGTCAGGAGGCATAACGATATACTTTTAGACATCTTTTCGGTGGTCTATGATGAATATGTATGCTGTGTGTAACATTAGAATCGCCTCATCGAGGCGATTCTAATTAGTACACACAGCATACATTTGCAAGCTAAAAGACTAAAATCTCCTTAATTATCCCCCACTATTTCTTATGTAGAGGATTTCGCTAGGGCCTCAAGAATGGGTTCGACTCATCCATGTAAAACGAGCCACCGGTGTTCAAGCCATCGAAGTTCTACTGTACGAAGGCCGTTCAATAAGTAGCTGGCCTTACCTTCTTAGAGTCACGATTGAATTCTTTTTCCACATAGTCACCCTGCAGCAATAAGCACTTCCTCTATCGGTGTTCCAAGTCTTGGTAGAATTCAGGGTTTCTATAGTCAATCCACCCTTCAACCGCTGCCTTATCTTCATCCGACCGGAGTCGACGTTCACACAATTCTTGCTTCAAGTTCGAAAACAAAAAATAATCACTGGGTGCAAGGCCATGGGTATTAGTGGATGGGGTAAGCTTTGAAAGCGTCGCGCTTCATTTCGTCCACAGAATCTTTGCAAGTATAGACTCTAGCATTGTTATGTTGCAACGGCACACCTTTTGCAAAATTTTCACGCCTTTGCTGTACTATAGCTACTCGTAATCTGTTCCAAACTATAATTGTCCCCATTAATAGTCAGATCATAAGGTAAATAGTTCACCAACTAAAACCTCTTGTCATCGAAAAACACAGTTGCCATGATCTTGGCAACTGAAGGCTAAATCTTGAATTTCTTTGGACTCAGTGAACCAAGAACAGTCCATCGTTTACTCTGCTGTTTAGTCTTAGGATAATAGTGATGGATCAAAGTTTCGTCCCAAGAAACAATTCTTTCAAGAAAGTATTCCGTATCAGAAACATATCTTTCCAAAAGTGACCCAGACATGGGCACTTAAAGCATTTTTGGCACCCAAAGCACTGAAAGCTTCCACATGGCCAGCCGCTAAAACGCTACCCTCGAAAATCTAGAATCTTCTAGCCATTTCATGCTTTACTAGTACCCTTAGATTTTCACTAGTGATGTCATCAGTAGCGTTCACAGGTCTCTACTACAGTGCTCGTCTCCCAACTTTACCCGACCACGTTTAAAACCAATCACCAATTTTTAGAAGTTGAATATGTAGGAGTCTTTCCGGGGACTTTATACAGTTCCCCATGAATTTTCAGTTTCGCCTTCTGTTTCAAAAACAAGTATCCAATCACTGCTCTGTACTCAATTTGTGAAGAAAATCCAGCAACACTGACCGCTGCCATGTTATTGTAACTCGCACGGGCTACAAATACTAGACAAATACTAGACTAAAAATTTGTGTAACCATATACAAGGCATAGATGTACATGTATAGTACGTAAAAAGTGTGCACTTGCCACGGGTCAGTAACTAGATTAGGCCAGTTAAGTATTGAGCGAGACTCATATCATTGCATCATTTGATCAGTTTGACATTGTCATAGAATTTAAGACAAGGGATAACTAGAATTTGTTTTTCTAAAAAAAAAAACACAGATGTCTCCCCCTCTTTTTGACCTCTAAGTTTTACCATGACATTGGGTCGTCTGTGCAAAACATCATCTTATGAAGGTGAACGTTTCTGCAAAGTAACTTTAAAATGTCCATAGAGAAATAAGAAAGTAATCACCGTACACGAAAAGCCCGTTTTTACATTTGACCTCTAAGTATGACCTTGACCTAGGAGGTACCAACCTGTCTTGCACACGACACATCATCTTATGATGGTAACCATTTGTGCCAAGTAATTTAAAAATCCATCAAGGAATAAGAAAGTTACTGATCGGGCACGAAAAAAAACACCTTTTTGATATTTGACCTTTAAGTGTGACCTTGACCTTTGAAGTGCCGACTTGGATGTTGGGCGCAACATACCTTCTAAAGCTGGTTAACATTTCTGTCAAGTAATTTCATAATTCATCAAAGAACAATACAGTTATTGACCGTACACGAAAAAAGGCCCCTTTCTTGACCTTGACCTCTGAGTATGACCTTAACGTTGGAGGTACCGACCTTGGTCTTGCACACGACACATCGTCTTATGAAGGTGAAAATTCCTGCAAGGTTACTTTAAAAAGTCCATCCTGAAATAAAAATATTATTGACCATTCACGAAAAAGAGACCATATTTCGAACTTTGACCTCTAAGTATGACCTTGACCTTGGAGGTACCGACCTGTGTCTTGCGCGCAACACATTGTCTTATGATGGTTAACATTTCTGCAAAGTAATTTCAAACACCATCAAGGATTAAGACAGTTACTGACCAAAGACGATAAAAAAAAAAAAAAAAAAACAACAACAAAAAAAAAAAAAAAAAAAAAAAAAAAAAACAACTTTTTATTACCTTTGATCTCTAAGTATGACATTGACTTTAGAGGGACCAACCTGGTTCTTGCGCACAGCACATCGTGTCATGATGGTTAACATTTCTGTCAAGTAATTTCACTTCCGCTCGGAAGCATGGAATGTGGGCGCTTGAAAGGGCCGCCTCGTCGAGGCGGTTCTATCGAGTCCCGGCTGTCGGCGTTTTGGGCGGAAGTGGGTAAAATGTCAAAACAATTATCCAGAGTTTTCCTTTTTGGGAGGTAAAATCTTTCAATAGACTTGTATAGGCGTGTTTTCGCGATGAACCGTAACAAAAATGTTTTTTTCCCCATGGAGTCAGATTTATTTGGAAACGATTAAATACGACAATTCACCTAGCATTATATCATAAGCACGCCTATGTAATTTACAACCCCTCGAATCCCACTTTTATGTAGTACAACTGGGGTTTGCGGGGATAAACATTGTTTTTCTTATATGTGATCAAAGGCATTGATTGTGGCTACTCGATTGAACCACAGGAATAAGAAGAATGTCACATTTTTATTTATTTATTTTGTTTTTATTTTTTCATCTTAAAATAGCCATTTTTTCCTGGACGAAAAAATTGACAATATATTTAGATAGGCGTATTTTTCAAGATGACACTTATATGGTATCTCACTGTTTGTTGCCGTCCCGTTCTCTGGACCCTTGGCGTACTTGGGTCAAACATACTTATTGTATATAGTGTTTATTTCTACGTTTATATTCACCGACAACACGCCTAAAATCATATCACCGAAAGGGATGGGATTTTTCCGTGTAAAATTGACTGCTCGAAATATGGATCGGTGGTGCACGCTGAAGCCGCCTTGTCGAGGCGGTTCTAGCGGGTACCAACGATGTGTGATTTATGACGGGAAGATATGTTCTTCCCATGAGGTCCCCAGTTGAACTATGTGAGGACGTCAAGATTGAATACGTGTACATATATTCGTGATGACTGAAAAAAATCCTTTACTACATGTATAAAACTTATTTTATCCACTGAATTAAGAAAATGCTTATACTTACTTTTCCCTATCTATAATTCCATTCACACAATTTGGTTTGTCATTGAGGTGTTAAAAATAATCACTATTTGTAATACACGTCACTGGCTATGAAGAATTGGAGTATTCACGTGCAGCGCATGATCTACATGGCTGTGTATCGGCTGGGTGATCACGTGGTGCGCGGCATGAATGAACTGTCATTCTGATTGGAATTTACTATATACTATACTATACTATACTACATAACGGAATGAACTGTAGTATTTTTGTGTACGACCCTATTACTGTTTATATTTGTGCAGACACAATTTATGAGGATGTCAATACAGTGGTTGATGATGATGATGATGATGATGATGATGATGGTGATGACGACGATGATTGCCGGGACGGGTGTTGTGATGGAGGTGATATTAATGATGGCGATGGGATAATGCTATTTATTCTTGCTTCTATTATATTCTTTGAGTTGGAGCCATTGTCCTTATTGATACATTTACTGCTGTTGCCCTTATGCTATTACTGTCGCTTCCGTCCACGCTGTCGTTGCCGTCTTCGTCGTCGCCATGGTTATGGTTGTCAGTATTGTCATTGTTATTATCTTTACTAATATTGCCATTATTATTATTATTATAATTATTATTATATTATTATTATTATTATTAAAGTTGTCATAATTTTTATTATTATTTTAATTATTATTATCATTATTATTATTAACCCCTATCTTTCTGAATACTCATTTTAGCCACACCCATTTCTGTCTATCAACCAATCAGATTACATGATGTAATATTTCCTACAAATTCATAAACTGAATGCCAAATAGTGTAGATTCTGATCAGATGGCTTCCATCTGATCTGGATCTACACTGTTTGCCAAGATAGGGGATATCGTGAACCGCAAGACAGGGGTTAAACATGATCTTCGTAAGGAAGTGAGATTTAAAAAAATCGTCTTGAGATGACAGATACCTGTATTGGTATTCTAGAATGCAACCAAAATAGTTTATTGTTGTCCGATTATTATGAACGATATGTTTGTTAGGTTATATCTATTTACTGTCCATAATGTATTATCATGTCAATCATTAGCGTCCTTGTGGTATACATGTATCCGACTCATGAGAAAAGGGCTCTTGGATTTCTACAAACTGCTCTCTCTAAATGCGCTTGTGAAGTCAAAGGACACGGGTCTGTATGGGTGTATCGTTCTTTATTCGAAGCTGTCTCTGAAGTTCCTTACATGCCAAACCCCCCCCCCCCCCCACACACACACACACGCACAGCGGCAATTCTGGCAGGGTTGCAACGCGCAACGGCCAATATTGACCGTGGGGGTCAGTTTTAATTCAAGTACCCTTTTCTCATGCACAAGCTATTTCCTTACTGACTTTAATTTTAATGAGATTTTAGCAAGGGCGCTAGACTATCAGAAATAATGTGACTCCTATTAAATGTCACATTATTGTAAATGTTCTTTTTTTTTTCAGTCCATAATGTCTCCATTTTGTTTCTACCATTTATTGTTCTCTCATCCTATTGCTTTATATCTCTCTTTCTCTAATTACTCAAATCCTAAAGTATTTGCAGCGCTTCATGGTTCTAAATTGTCTTTGTTTATGTTCAGTGATAATCTGTTCGTGCCCTTAAACATTTTATATGCACTTGTTGACTGCATCTCTTAGATGTCTATTGATTTGAATGTATATAGGGCACGCATAGGTTTGCATCGCTACAGGTTACTTAGACTAAAGGGACTTAAACGTTTTAATTCATTCGAATTCTTTGTATTTCTGGCTATGTTTTTACATCTATCTGGCGATGTCGAAAAAAATCCAGGGCCAGAAAGCGACACTTCAAGTGAAACTTCCACACCCATTTTTCCAATTTTTGAAGGCAATTTTTCAGTGGTTCATTATAACGTACAAAGTCTTTTTAATAAGGTAAATATAGTTGAGCCCGAATTGGCCGATTTTGACGTTATTTCCCTCACTGAGACATGGCTAAATGAAACAATTATGAATGAAGATATTACATTTAATAACTTTCAGCCTCCATTTCGGCGTGACAGGATTGGGGATAGTCATGGTGGTATAGCAGTTTATGTAAAAAATGGAATTCCTTGTAAACGTAGGGATGACTTAGAATTAATAGACATAGAATGCATGTGGTTAGAAATAAATGTAAGAAACAGGAAAATTTTGGTCGGAACCTTTTATAGACCTCCGAATTCTACACCATTTGTTTTGAATGAAATCGAAAATTCTATTGGTTTAGCTGTAGACACGGGCACAGCGGATATTGTTGTAGTTGGAGATTTTAATCTAAACGTGTTAAATACGCAGTCTGAAAGGAAAATAGCTGATTTATGCCAACAATACAATTTCAATCAACTTATCAATGAACCTACAAACTATACCGAATATTCATCAACCATTATTGATTTAATCATGGTTAGCAACATGCATTCTGTAAATCATTCCGGAGTTGGCGAACCTTTCTTAATGCAAGATATTAGGTATCACTGTCCGACTTTTTGTATTTTTAATTTCAAGAAATATAATCCAAAATCATTTAACCGTAAAATTTGGTTATACGATCGAGGTAATTATGCTGAGCTTTGTCAAAAGGTATCTGATTTTGATTGGAATTCCATACGTAATGATGATGTTAACATATATGCGGAATCATTTACTGATAACTTGTTAGCTTTGGCGGAGCAGAGTATACCCTGTAAAACCGTAACAATAAGACCTCGAGATTTACCTTGGATTAATTCAGACATTCGTAAAACTATGAGAAAACGAAACAGGCTATTCAGGAAATACAAGCATGATCATCGTATAGACACGTATAGTAGGTTTAAACAAACAAGAAATGAAGTTATCAAGCTCATACGTAAATCTAAACAGAATTATATAACATCCCTTGCAAATAAGTTAAAAACAGGTATTTTGTCAGTCCAAGATTACTGGAAAACACTTAAAACATTCATCAAGCCGACACAAACCTCTAGTATTCCTCCTCTTCTTAAAGAGAATGTATTTATTTCGGAAGATTCAGAAAAAGCAAATCTTTTAAACAGTTATTTTGTAGAGCAAACATTGATAGATGACCAGTCTGCAACATTACCCTGTTCCATCAATCGTGACATTCCTACTCTAAACACAGTACAAATTACACCAAAACAGGTCGAAGATACTCTCAAAAGCTTGAAATTAGGAAAAGCATCAGGCCCGGATAACGTAAATAATAGAATTCTTAAAGAACTTGCAGAACCTCTGTCAAATCCGTTATGTGACCTCTTCAATTATTCTTTAGCGAAATGTGTTTTCCCAGATAAATGGAAGGAGGCTAATGTTTCTCCTTTGTTCAAAAAGGACGACCCATCACTTATAAGTAACTACAGACCAATATCTCTTCTCAGTACAATAGGAAAAGTCATGGAAAAGATTGTCCACAAGCATCTTTTCAATTATTTTAAAGAGCACAGCTTAATCACATGTTTACAGTCGGGTTTTTCTCCAGGAGACTCAACAGTCAATCAACTTGTTGATATTTATAACACTTTTTGTAAAGCCTTAGATGATGGTAAAGAGGTGAGGGCAATATTTTGTGATATAAGCAAGGCGTTTGACAGGGTTTGGCACAGAGGGTTGTTGCATAAGTTAGAAAAAGTAGGTATAAAGTCAACTCTTCTACATTGGTTAGCGAGTTATCTTTCAAACAGAAAACAGAGAGTAGTCTTACCAGGGGGGATTTCAGATTGGCTTAATATTCACGCTGGTGTGCCACAGGGCTCTATATTAGGACCGCTTCTCTTTTTGATTTATATTAACGATATCGTAGATAACATAGATTCTTCTGTCCGTCTCTTCGCCGACGATACAACCTTATATCTTATTGTCGATGACCCTCATGTAGTTGCCAGACAATTAAATTCCGATTTAGAAAAAATACATGTTTGGGCAGAACGCTGGCTTGTCAAATTTAACCCCGCTAAGTCCGAATCCTTACTCCTTTCCAGAAAGAAAAATAGACCTCTCCATCCGCCACTTCTGATGAATAACGAACCAATTCAAGAAGTAAGTTCTCATAAACACCTTGGCATTTATCTCTCTAGTGACGGAACTTGGCATGAACATATTGATTATATAACCTCAAAAGCCTGGACTAGAATAAATGTTATGCGCAAGTTCAAATTTACTCTTGATAGACAGGCCCTAGAAAAGATATACGTCTCTTTTATCCGACCACTTTTAGAATACGCGGATGTCGTATGGGATAACTGCACCAGGTACGAAGTAATTGCCCTGGAAAAAATTCAGATAGAAGCAGCACGAATTGTAACAGGTGCAACTAAATTGGTATCATTAGAAATGCTCTATAGAGACACCGGCTGGGAAACTTTAGAAAACAGACGTAGAAATCACAAACTTTTTCTATTTTATAAGATGACTAATGATATTACTCCTGCTTACCTTTCCGCTTTAATACCTCCTCTTGTAGAAAATACCACGACCTATGATCTTCGAAATGCAACTAATATCAGACAAACAATGTGTAGAACCCAGTTATATTATAACTCATTCTTACCTTCTTGTATCAGAGCCTGGAACGAACTTAGTCCTGACGTACGAGATGTAAACTCCCTGGCAATTTTTAAACACCGCATGAATGAAAATACAATGAAACCCCCAAAATATTATTTCATAGGTGAAAGATTTTCTCAGATTCATCATACTCGACTGAGAACTTCTTGCAGCTCCCTCAACCATCATCTCTTTCTTAAGAATATCGTGAATGACCCCAACTGTACTTGTGGGGCAATCGAAACTAGCAAACACTACTTATTTGAGTGCCAGAGATACAACGGAATACGAATTGATATGCTGACAAAGGTCACAGTGTATTGTCAACCGACCACCAACACTCTCTTGTTTGGTGATACCGAGTTAAGTTATAACCAAAACTGTGAGATATTTCTTGCTGTACAAAAATTCATCACAGACAGTAAGCGCTTCAAAACGTGAGGACTCTCTATCTCTCTCTCTTTCTCTCTCTTTCTCTCTCTCTCTTAGTGTTCTCCTTCTACTTCCCGTATGTATGATAACTGGTTTATTTAGTTATTTGATTGTCTTTGTAATATTCATTTCACCGAATATTTGTAATGTGCAAGTTAGAAGGGAAACAGATTCACATAAGCCTATTGGCTTCTTTCTGGATCCCTATGTAAGTTATTGTATTTATGTTGAAATATGTTTGTAACATGTTTGGAAATAAAATATGTTTAAACCAAGTAATTTCACAATCCATCCAGGAATAAGAAAGTTATTGACCGAATAAGAAAAAATACCCCTTTCACCTCTAAGTATGACATTGACGTAGGAGGTACGTACCTTAGTCTTACACACTATACATCGTCTAATGTAGGTAAAAATTCTGCAAGGTTACTTTAAAAAGTCCATCCAGAAATAAAAAGTTTTGGATCAGTCACGAAAAAGACCCTTTTTTGACACGTCACCTCTAAGTATGACTTTGACCTTGGAAGTATCGACCTAGGTATTGCGCGCAACACATCGTCTTATGATTATTAACATATCTGCCAAGAAATATCAAAATCAATCGAGGAATAAGAAAGTATTAGACAAAAAACGAAAAAAAAGACCTTTTTTTGACTTTTGACCTCTAAGTTTGACCTTGACCTTGGAGGAACCGACCTGGGTCTTGCGCGCAACACATCGTGTCATAATGGTTAACATTTCTGCCAAGTAATGTCACAATCCATCCAGGAATAAGAAAGTTTTTGACCGAATACGAATAAAGGCCCCTTTTTATTTTAAACTGAAATGTCTCACCTAATACTTAACTGATTTTAAAACACAAAGTGTTTTTGAAATTATTGAACAATACTTTTCCCAATGCTACATGTAGATGCGCGTAACTATGATAACAAATTATTTCACATTTTCACAGCGTGAATATTCTGAGAAATCAGAAATAAATTATTCGTTTAGACTTATATTCTAGACAGGTTTGTAATTATTTGGACCCCATTTTGATTTATATCAGTCTTTGAATCGACTGCATATTCGAAATTCGCAAAATTGTAGTATGTTTCCTCTGGCTTTCTTTGCCGGATCATTACAGGGTCACTGATGAGGCTTTATTAGCCGAAACTACGTAGTATGACCCATCTTCTTTCTTATGAATTTTTTCATTGCTCTTAAAGGAACTCATTTTTGATTTTTTATTAAAGATGATTCGATTGTTCATTGCCATAAAAATTCAGTCCAGTGCTTACATCCCCTACAAAATGACATCTCTTGTTTGATTCAAGATGTATCATAAAGTCCCTTTTCCCTAACGGGTCAGAATTATAAGTGGTAAACAACAACAACAACCGAATTAACGCATATTTATGTCTCCCCTATATTGTTTTCCCCCGGGTGTCTCTCTGTCTGTTGGTTTGTCTGTCTGTCCGTCTGTCACAAAATCGTGTCCGCTCTATTACTTGAAAACCGTTCAAGCTATCTTCACGAAATTTCATATAATAATTAATCAACATTAGACGACATGACATTACCGACCATGAAAATTTGTTGGCTCAAACTACCTGTCTCCAACAAATTTTCATGGTCGGTAATATTTTGTGGACCATAACCTCAAAATAATACAGGCATAACTCTGGCGATAATTGGTCGACTGTAACCTTGAATTAGTATGCGCTGCTCCATATCAAAGTCTAACTATACGTAAAGTTTAAACCTCATCAGATGTAAACTGTGGGAGGCATTATCCGGAAACAAAGTATTTTTAGAAAAAAAATGTGAAAGGTGAATAACTCTGGTAATATCTGGCGGACTGTACCGTAAAAATAATATGCACTTTTCCACATCATTGTCTTACTATGTGTAAAGTTTCAGCTTCATCAGATTTAAAATGTGAGATGAGTTATCCGGAAACGGAATGTTAAGAAAAGTCTATTTAAGAGGTATAACTCTGATAATATTTGGCAGACCGTAACCTCAAAATAATATGCATTGATGCATATTATGGTCTTACAGTACGTAAAGTTTCAACATCACCGGATCTAAAATTTAGAAGGAGTTATCACGAAAACAAAAAGTTTAAAGAATTTTTCAAAGGGGCATAACTCTATTATTATTTGGTGGACCATAACCTCGAAACAATATGCGCTGTCCCACAGCATGGTCTAATTATATATGAAAGTTGAGCTAGATCGGACAAAGGATAATGCAGTGGAAGTCATCTGGAAACGAAGAGATTACCAAAAAAATCAAAGGGGCATAACTCTATTATTATTTGGTGAACCATAAGCACGACACAATATGCGCTGCTCCACATCATGGTCTAACTATAGATGACGTTTCAGTTTGATCGGATGTAAGCTGTAGGAGGAGTTAACCGGAAACGAGAAGTTTACAAAAAAAATCAAAGGGCATAACTCTATTTTTATTTGGTGAACCGTAACCTCGAAACAATATGCGCTGCCCCACATCATGTTCCAACTATGTATGAAGTTTCAGCTTGATCGGATGTAAACTGTAGAAGAGTTATCTGGAAATGGCAAGTTCACAAAAAGTTTTAAGGGGCATAACTCAATTCTTATTTGTAAAACCATAACCTCGAAACAATATGCGCTACCCCACATCATGGTAAAACTATGTATGAAGTTTCAGCTTGATCGGATGTAAACTGTTTAAGGGGTTATCTGGAAACGAGAAGTTTACACAATTTTCAAAGGGGCATATCTCTATTATTAACCTCGAAACAATATGCCCTGCCCCGCATCATGGTCTAACTGTGAATGAAGTTTCAGCTTGACCGGATGTAAACTGTAGGAGAAGTTATCCGGAAACGAAAAGTTTACAAAAAATTCAAAGGGGCATAACTCAATTCATATTTGGTGGACCGTAACCTCGAAACAATATGCACTGTCCCACATCATGGTCTAACTATGTTTGAAGTTTCAGCTTGATCAGACGTAAAGTGTAGGAGGGATTATCCGGAAACGAAAAATTTACAGACGAACGGACACCATGGGAGATAACATAATACGAGCGTTTTGCAAACGGGCGTATAAAAAGAGAGCACGTATAAAGCAAAATAGAAGTTAAGTCAATGATGAGGAATCGATGCAATTAACCCATAGCTCCCATCACAGACAACAAAGGGAAAAAAATACAAACATGGAATAACTAGACCCTTATTGAAAAACCAATAGAGGAAAGCAAAAAGGCCAGTTACTTCCCCGCAAAATGGGCGATTGGCAAAACACAAAATATATAAGGGAGCTTACCACTAAATATTTTCCATAGGCGACAACAGTAACTTTTCACATGCTCCCACAAAAACTACACATACAAAACTTTTCAAACCTTACTCATTTATAGAGCCATCCTAGCTCAACAAGTTGATGAGAAAAATCCACATGTTGCCCGTCTCCTTTTCAAGTTATGGTCCGCCATGTTTGTTTACATGCAGATTCGCAGTGAATACAAGCCGGCTTTTTAAAGGAAGGGTGACAATATAAAATTAGCATTAATTTCTTTGAGCTTGCAGATATAATTATAAAACACACATCATTTTATTTCCTTATAGGTATCCTTTTCTCACATTGAAATGAAACATGGGTTATTTATCCAATGGAAGCCTGCCTGGTATTTAGACTGCAACTAAAAGCTCTGTCCCAAAGTGATAAAATCCAGTACCTCCCGTATTTAATGCAAAGCTACCTATACAATACCCTTATTGTATTTATGATCCATCAAAAACATTGTCAAATAAAAATTTAGATCATATCTAATAATTTAAGCATGCATAATAAATGCTCAGTGGCAAAGTATCTTTGAAAGTTGCGAAAAAGTTATCGCTTTCAGATTCTACAATGAAAGCCGAACAAACCATATTTTGTGAAAAAGAGCAAATTTTACCTCTTTCTGGAATGAAACCCAGACACCGGCTTACATCAGTGGTTCTTCTCCTATGTCTTTGGAACACTTCAATCCTAAAATTTCACTAAATTATGCCTTAATAGCATACCAACTGGTATTTATGGCTGATGTCACACCTATACCCCCTATTTTATGTAAAAATGTCATTTTGAGGATATTTTGATGATAAAACTTTGACAAAAATGATTATAAATGCCATAATACCATGTGAAACAGTGGATACATATCTGTTCAGATCCTTTAACACGATCTTATCAATGAGAACCAATAATAGATGAGAAAACTTATCGGGATACTGTATCAGAGACAATTTTGAAGTTTTGCTTCGGCTAGAGACCAAGGCCATAAACCATGTAACCTTACTGTTAAATTCCAGATGGAGTAGATTCTTTCTCTTGTGTATCCGGTTATACACTTTCTGTAAGCTTTTTTCCAAAACAAACCCAATAACAATTGGTTAACCTGGCTTTAAAGTAAACCCCCCCCCCCCCCAATGCACAAATCATAAGCAAAAACTGGTCAAATACACCCAGTTAGACTTAATTACCACTAACCTTACACTTTTTTACAGTTTCTGTGGCAAACCTCACGCCAAGAATATCCATTTTATGATACAGAATTGGATAGAACCTACCAATGTGTGAAAATATGATGTAATGACTGAAAACTGGAGTGAGGGGCTAATTTTTCTACTTTTGGTATACCAAACCCTTATTGTCTTTATGATCCATCAAAAGCATTGTCAAATAAAAATTTAGATCATATCTAATAATTTAAGCATGCATAATAAATGTTCAGTGGCAAAGAATCATTGAAAGTTGCGAAAAAGTTATCGCTTTCAGATTCTACAATGAAAGCCGAACAAACCATATTTTGTGAAAAAGCGCAAATTTTACCTCTTTCTGGAATGGAACCCAGACACCGGCTTGCATCAGTGGTTCTTCTCCTATGTTTTTGGAACACATCAATCCTAAATTGCACTAAATTATGCCTTAATAGCATACCAACTGGTATTTATGGCTGATGTCACACCTATACCCCTATTTTATGTAAAAATGTCATTTTGAGGATATTTTGATGATAAAACTTTGACAAAAGGATTATAAATGCCTTAATACCATGTGAAACAGTGGATACATATCTGTTCAGAACCTTAAACATGATCTAATCTATTAGAACCAATAATAGATGAGAAAACTTATCGGGATACTGCAGCAGAGACATTTTTGAAGTTTGGCTTCGGCTAGAGACCAAGGCCATAAACCATGTAACCTTACTGTTAAATTCCAGATGGAGTAGATTCTTTCTCTTGTGTATCCGGTTATACACTTACTGTAAGCTTTTTTCCAAAACAAACCCAATAACAATTGGTTAACAGGGCTTTAAAGTACCCCCCCCCCCCCAAATGCACAAATCATAAGCAAAAACTGGTCAAATACATCCAGTTAGACTTAATTACCTCTAACCTTACACTTTTTACAGTTTCTGTGGCAAACCACATGCCAAGAATATCCATTTTATGATACAGAATTGGATAGAACCTACCAATGTGTGAAAATATGATGTAATGACTGAAAACTGGAGTGAGGGGCTAATTTTTCTACTTTTGGTATACAAAACCCTTATTGTCTTTATGATCCATCAAAAGCATTGTCAAATAAAAATTTAGATCATATCTTATAATTTAAGCATGCATAATAAATGTTCAGTGGCAAAGAATCTTTGAAAGTTGCGAAAAAGTTATCGCTTTCAGATTCTACAATGAAAGCCGAACAAACCATATTTTGTGAAAAAGCGCAAATTTTACCTCTTTCTGGAATGGAACCCAGACACCGGCTTGCATCAGTGGTTCTTCTCCTATGTTTTTGGAACACATCAATCCTAAATTGCACTAAATTATGCCTTAATAGCATACCAACTGGTATTTATGGCTGATGTCACACCTATACCCCCTATTTTATGTAAAAATGTCATTTTCAGGATATTTTGATGATAAAACTTTGACAAAAGGATTATAAATGCCTTAATACCATGTGAAACAGTGGATACATATCTGTTCAGAACCTTAAACATGATCTAATCTATTAGAACCAATAATAGATGAGAAAACTTATCGGGATACTGTAGCAGAGACATTTTTGAAGTTTGGCTTCGGCTAGAGACCAAGGCCATAAACCATGTAACCTTACTGTTAAATTCCAGATGGAGTAGATTCTTTCTCTTGTGTATCCGGTTATACACTTTCTGTAAGCTTTTTTCCAAAACAAACCCAATAACAATTGGTTAACAGGGCTTTAAAGTAACCCCCCCCCCCCCTCAAATGCACAAATCATAAGCAAAAACTGGTCAAATACACCAAGTTAGACTCAATTACCTCTAACCTTACACTTTTTACAGTTTCTGTGGCAAACCACATGCCAAGAATATCCATTTTATGATACAGAATTGGATAGAACCTACCAATGTGTGAAAATATGATGTAATGACTGAAAACTGGAGTGAGGGGCTAATTTTTCTACTTTTGGTATACAAAACCCTTATTGTCTTTATGATCCATCAAAAGCATTGTCAAATAAAAATTTAGATCATATCTTATAATTTAAGCATGCATAATAAATGTTCAGTGGCAAAGAATCTTTGAAAGTTGCGAAAAAGTTATCGCTTTCAGATTCCACAATGAAAGACGAACAAACCATATTTTGTGAAAAAGCGCAAATTTTACCTCTTTCTGGAATGGAACCCAGACACCGGCTTGCATCAGTGGTTCTTCTCCTATGTCTTTGGAACACTTCAATCCTAAAATGCACTAAATTATGCCTTAATAGCATACCAACTGGTATTTATGGCTGATGTCACACCTATACCCCCTATTTTATGTAAAAATGTCAGTTTGAGGATATTTTGATGATAAAGCTTTGGCAAAAATGATTATACATGCCTTAATACCATGTGAAACAGTGGAAACATATCTGTTCAGATCCTTTCACATGATCTAATCAATTAGAACCAATAATAGATGAGAAAAATTATCGGGATATTGCAGCAGAGACAATTTTGAAGTTTGGCTTCGGCTAGAGACCAAGGCCATAAACCACGTAACCTTACTGTTAAATTCCAGATGGAGTAGATTCTTTCTCTTGTTTCCGGTTATACACTTACTGTAAGCTTTTTTCCAAAACAAACCCAATAACAATTGGTTAACATGGCTTTAAAGTACCCCCCCCCCCCCCCCCCCCCAATGCACAAATCATAAGCAAAAACTGGTCAAATACACCCAGTTAGACTTAATTACCACTAACCTTACACTTTTTTACAGTTTCTGTGGCAAATCACATGCCAAGAATATCCATTTTATGATACAGAATTGGATAGAACCTACCAATGTGTGAAAATATGATGTAGTGACTGAAAGCTGGAGTGAGGGGCTAATTTTTCTACTTTTGGTATAGGGAGCTTACCACTAAATATTTTCCATAGGCGACAATAGTAACCTTTTACATGCTCCCACAAAAACTACATATACAAAACTTTACAAACCTTACTCATTTATAAAGCCATCCTAGCTCAACAAGTTGATGAGAAAAAATCCACATGTTGCCTGTCTCCTTTTCAAGTTATGGTCCGCCATGTTTGTTTACATGCAGATTCGCAGTGTATACAAGCCGGCTTTTTAAAGGAGAGGTGACAATATAAAATCAGCATTAATTTCTTTGAGCTTGCAGATATAATTATAAAACACACATCATTTTATATCCTTCTAACTATCCTTTTCTCACATTGAAATGAAACATGGGTTATTTATGCAATGGACGCCTGCAACTAAAAGCTCTGTCCCAAAGTGATAAAATCCAGAACCTCCCGTATTTAGTGCAAAGCTACCATAAGCGATACACGCACTCATAGACTAACCATAACAAAAATAAACCGCTACAGAAGAACCGCATTGGAACAGTCGTTGAAACGAATTCAAGTGTAGTGTTTAAATCGATTTTACGCGGCTGCAATCCTCGCCCTTACTTGCGTAGCGGTTTAGACCAACAGTTTTGTTCAGTCCGCATGAAGGCCTCCTAACTTATCAGTATAACATCTCCGAGAACACAAAAATCAAACGGCCACATAGATGAAACAACGGCGAGGACTCGACAGCAAGAAACCACTGAAATGCTGGAGCAAAAGAAAACCAACAGTTAGACTTCGATGGGCCCGACCAGAGACGGGGCATCGGGTACCAACCAACGTTACATAAAATTATCAGTAAGCCTTTACGCTGTGACCGTTATAGAATCTGAGTTCTGACTCACCGCTCGCAATTAAAGAGAAAAGCAAAGTTGTCAACCGTGACTGGGTTAACTACCATACATGAAGTCTGTCGTATAACATTAATCATGATTTTACGAGATTGTGTTTAAGTATTTTTTTTTTCATAATTCATATACATATAGTAAGCATTTTGATTTTTACTTGTGAATTTTATGAAGGTTACATGGCTCAATTAGAAATCGCCCTTAAATTCAATCCAGTGTCTTTCATTTCCTCCAAGATTAAATCTGAATGACATATGTATTTTGGTTTCTTAAAAAGTTAGCACTTTCGGACTGCCATAAGGTACATTTTCCGTGACGGGTTACATATGCTGCACATTGTTCGTTGGTACGCGTGCCTTATTATGTGTGGTTGTGTGTGTTCGCGCGCGCGCTTTCGCGTCTGCCAGTCTTTTTTATTGGGGGAGAGGGGGGGGGAGAGGCATTTGCTAACATGGTTGTGTTTCTGTGATTTTCTGAGTTTCATTCAAGCCAAAATTACAGAGCTACACAGTTCGGCCAGAGCTTCGCTTTATTTTCTTTTTAGTAAATGTATTCTTTCTTATACTTGTTCAGGCGTGAATGGCACTGGGTTTAAACAATGTCTTCTCACTGAAATGTTTTCGAGACTACAGTTCGTGGATGATCAGACTGACATGTGCGTCTCTGAGAAATACGTGATGACATTGAATCTCTGGGTAAGCTTAACCGACATACATCATACCAAGAAAGGGGGTCTTTCAAGGTATAGGACATTTACATTGGTTTCTGCCCAAGCTTGGAATTTGTTGAAATTATGCACAATAATTGACTTGGGTATAACCATTATAATTACGATGCATTCACTTTTAAATGTCATTTCCGTAGTAAATTTATTACATATTTTATGAAGTCTCTATCACAATAGAGAGTACACTGACTTAAACCTGTCTACAGTATTCAGAGGTTCATATATTGCTGCAATGTTTTATGAATTAAAGCTATAATTGGTGGGTAAGTTGATACTATAAATGGCCTCATATGTCTAGTACTAGTGGCTGGGCATTCAATTTTCTTAGATGGTACCCCCATATTTCAGCTCCAAGTTTTGTATTCATTAAAATTTTATATGCAATTTTACCATGTTCCAATTTTTGTGAAGACACCATTTTAGTATGGAAACTTTCCACATATCTTAGGAATATGTAGATGGAATTTCATGGAAATTGAGAACCGGTAACATTGTGGTTTAACAGACTGAATACTGATAGTCCGGGTTCAGCAAAATGTGAAATTATATGATAATCATGTTTCGGTGACGCTGTTTAATAATACTTTACTATTGCATTCATTTTGGATGGCTAGAGTAAAGTATGGGTTGTGAAAGTAGTTCATACCATAATTATAAGTATTATTTCAAAACATCCAGTTTGGTAAATTTTCCCCCTGTTTAACGCCATGGCCAAACCAAACTATTTTGTATACAGAACTATATCGCAAGAGTTTTGATGACAAACTTCATCAAACGCACCCATGAAATCATGTGCAGTTTTCTTCGTGTCTGTCTTGTCTAATTTAGTGGTGCTTAGGTGGTGTTTAGATTTAACATTCCAATCAACACTATACTAGTCAGTTCAGATGTTGCTTCAGATTTTTTTAGCTTTGTTATCCGACTCGAGATAATTGACTCTCAAGTCCAACTGTTGTTTGTTTGTTTAACCCTAACTATCCATTTAAAAAGAAAGGTTTACTCTAGGGACAACCAATAACACTTGAGATTACATTTCCTTGGCATTTAGACCCATTAAACGGTTTTCAGTATTTGTATCTGCACTAGGCACTAGCCAATCTACCTTTTTTGTATAGCCCCTATGAATGAAACAAAAAGGCTTCCTGAAGTTATATTTCAAGGCCATTCGAATAAATTTGCTTTTAGCAAAAATATGATCCTACTTCTGTCTGTGTTCCAAAACTTTTGTGATCATGATTATGTTGTCTTTATATTTGTAAAGGTTTCTTTCATTTCATTTACCGATCTCAGCAGTTGTTGTAGTAATTACAAAGCACACATGTACGTTATCAAGAAGCATTTAAACTGGTGATAATAATTATTCATAAGATTTTGACTGTTTGATGGTTCTGAAAATGGTCTCTTTCAACAGTTAGCCACCTAAATACCCTAACTGAGTCTGTTCAAGTCCATTTTCTAGATCTACAACTTCTTTTCTGGGCCCCATTTGTGCCTGCTCAATCCTTTGCTCTATGAAAGCATTGAAGACTTAGAGTGGGTGGCCCGTGATATTGGTTGTATTGTGGACTGTTAGAGAAAAAGGGGATACTAGCTGTGTGTCCACACATGCCGATAGCTCTTTTTTCAGCAGGACACACACAGTAGTAATCTTTGACTGAAGCATTTTTGTCTAAAACTCAGCCGAATAGCAAAAAATATTACAAAAACACTTACAATTAAGAACAGTTTCTACATTAATTTAAAATGCCCATGTAGTAACAGGGATATCAATTCAGATTGAGCTGAATATATTTCAGCTAATTTCAATGTAGTAAAGGTGATAAGAATTCATACTGAACCAAAATAATAAGACGCAGTCCACCCAAACAATTAAAAGACACTCAACGCCCACAAAGAAACTGTGAACACTCACAAAAGAAGAGTACAGTAACAGTGCAAAAGAACAACAACCTCAGCAACTTCTTTACAAGTGAAAAAAGATTTTATATAGAATTTTAAATGAACAACTGAATTATGTGTTACATGTATGTAAGATAAGCCTACTAAACTATAACTAAATTTAGCAAATACACTTTGATGCTTTTTTGTCCAAACACTGCAATGCTCTTTTTACGCTGAGAGATAAATTGCACGGAAATGTACCGCTAATCATTAATGAACAATAAAGCAAGCAAGAACAGTGCTTAAAAAGAACAGTGAACTTGCAATCAGCAGAAACATTCAATAAGTGGTTGATCTTTTTACAACCAGAAAAAATACTAAAAGCTCAGTTTGGATAAATTAACCACTATAATGACAAGTAAAAACAGAAAATAATAAGACACTAAAGAAACGTCAACAGTTACAATTCCAATGCAGAAAACATACATTTTATGCATGTGTAGTGTAAGGAAGGAAACTGTTCTCTCCCTGTCTAATAGAAAAATTCCTCTAGGTCATTGAACAGCTTGGTTTTTACACCAAATATCCGGTGCCTCATTCATCAATAATACTTTTTGCAACAGAAACTCCATATCAGTGTCAGTCCCGATATTTGAAAATACTGACCAATAAATAATGTCACTCTTTCGTTAAGATAAGAATCCAGCGTACATAAAGACAGAGTATATCTAAAGCTTAATTTGGCCATCGATTTATGAACAATACTATTTGTACTAGTAACAACCAACCACTGACCATTGCGTCCTTGCATAACATCTCGGTATGACAATGAGGTAATGGATCTCACCTTGCTGCTAATAAAACAGTAACATATATTGTTACGCTTAATTTGTTGATTAGAATACCTTTTGATTTAGTGTCTGACTAACTACTATTTTGGATAAATCATAGTGTATAAATGAAAGGCATATACCAGAAATGCATGATATTTTAATGTTTTCTAAACTAGATCAGCTCAAGATGTATTCATTACTCGTTGACTTACCCTCGTAATTTTGAAAGGGCCGTAATACCAAAATTTTGCAAGAGAAAAACTGTCTTCAAGAGGACACTACAGAGACTAGAAGAGTCTTGGGGCGGGGATTGTGGCCACGTGGGATCGATTTAAGCCCCCCAGTGGGGATCTTCCGCTGGCCGTTCCAGGGCGGCTCTTCTGTGGCGATTTATTTATGTTGTTGTTTGTTACTTACTGTGTGTGTCACCTGTGTCTTTTGGTTTTGGATGGCCATATGGCCATTTTGTGGGAGGGTAACTGTCCTTATGGCCTTCCTTTGTTTAGGTTTCCATTATGGTCTGGTCGCTTGGTGTTTGTATTTCTTTCCCTTTGGTGTCTTTTATGGGTGGTGTAAGTTAATTGTATCAATTCCTGATCTTTGTTTTACTTCTACTTTGAAAGTTTAGATACATTTGTTTAAAGTATGTTAGCACCGGTAACATTAAGGTGCCATCAGCTTGTGCGGGTGTGTAGGCTGATCTCTACTTTTGTTGTTTGCAAAACAGGTTGGTTTCTCATGGAGTTACTTATTAATCAAAAGTCTGTGAGGAGAAAATGATAGGAATGTGGGGAATACCCCCTAATTACTTTTAGTGCATAGCCCATGAATGATAGCTAGGGTAAGCTTATGTGGTTCTAGCACCCGGTTACCTTAAAAACCAGGACACCGTTTCACTAGACTTGTTAAGTCTAAGATTTTCGTAAGATTCATCTTACGAATTGGTAACTCATAACGTCTCACTAACGCCAAATTCTTAAGTTTTTTTTTCGTAAGTTTGTTCGTAACTTTACAATAGGGTGTAGGTAGTCGTAACTTTACGGATTTTCCTAAGTGTCATGTTGGCTGTTTCGATTTGCGCCCATTTAAGGCATAGGTCCAGTATTTTAAAGCCCTGTAAACTATGGAATAAAGAAAACCTACATTTTTCATGAATCCTTAGCAACGTGGACGTTTTCAGCACAGGAGTTTGACGTAAATTTTTTTTCGTAAGTGTCATGGTGGCTGTTTCGATTTGCGCCCATTTAAGGCATAGATCCAGTATTTTAAAGCCCTGTAAACTATGGAATAAAGAAAACTTATATTTTTCATGAATCCTTAGCAACGTGGACGTTTTCAGCACAGGAGTTTGACGTAATAAAATTTAAAGAGCTTGTCCCTACGTTTATATATACAAGAAACGTACGGATGAACCCTTTAATATTGTAAAACGTGAAGCTCCTGTGGTTTTCAGCGGCACAGTATTTTTTTTTTTTATATATATAAAAAGCCATTTCGAGGTTTCAGGGTGCGACAGAAGCACAAAAAGCACCTGTTGTAAGACTTGCAGATCATTAGATAGTGTTTTGCCTGTATCAGTCGACATTTATATTATTTGTTTCTTTCTTCGGCAACAGCTGTGTTGACATTTAAACGCGAGGAAAAAAACAACAACATCATTTTGAACGTCATCATGACGTCATTAAATTATTGAATACTCAGGGTAAAACACAGAATGTGGTAACACCCTATGTCTGATAGTACCCTCTCTCATTCTCTCTCTCTTTCTCTCTCTCTTTCTTGTCTGTCCGTTCGTAAGTCGTCTGTCACTAACTGTCTTGTCCGACTGTCTTTCTATTCGTATCTGTGTGTGTGTGTGTGTCTTTGTTGTCTGTATGTATGTCTGTCTTGTATTGTTTGACTTTCATGCTGTATATTCATGGTAAATCATGGCATGTGGTAACCCCCATGTGTCTAATAGTGCTCTCTGTCTCTCTTTCTCTCTTTCTCTCTCTCCGTTGTCTGCCTGTCCGTCCGTTCGTCCGTCCGTCTCTAACTGTCTTGTCAGACTGTCTCTCTATATGTACGTATGTCTGTGTGTCTGTCTTGTCTTTCTTGTCTGTCTTTCTTGCAGAATACTCATGGTAAAAAACGTGATGGGGTAACCCCCAGGTGTCTTAAAGTGCTCTCTCTCTCTCTCTGCTGTCTTGTCTGTCTGTATGTCCATCCATCCGCTCGCCCACCTGACCGTCCCTTAGTCTGTTTCTGTATTGTCTGACTGTCTGTCTGTATGTATGTCTGTCTGTCCGTCTGTGTTGTATGTCTGTCTGTGTCTGCCTTGTATTTCAGTTTGTCTGTCTATCATGTCTTGTCTGTCTGTGTGGTCTTGTATCTCTGTTTTTGTTAAAAACACTTCCGTCTCTCTGACTGCTTATGGCTACATGCAATACACTGAGCAGACAGAGCCACTGAAATTGGAGGATAGATGAAGATTATTATTTGGTATTTCGCTTTGCAACAGACTCCATTAAACAAATCTTATCATGGCAAATTTTAAGTGGTCAAAACGGAGTAGTCGAAGCAAAAGTAACAGGACAGAGCACACAAAGACACCGACCATCGGGGCATAGAAATAGATTGGGCTGCATGCTTGGAGAAATTGATTGGGCTGCATGCTTGGAAAAATGGACCGGGATGCATGCTTGGGGAAATAGATTAGGGATGTGATCCCTGGTTTATCAGGCGAGTAGCATTACCACTACACCACAGAGGCTTCTGTCATAACTTACGAACTAAGTAAGGTAGATCCTTCATACTTGATTTGTAGGTTTCTATTGACAAGGGCTTCTCTATCATACAAAAAACTTATGACGTGTGACCTTAACCTGTGACCTACTCTACTTTATCATTACTTTTGAACCCTTTGAGATAGAGCCTTTGTAATTGGCCTGTAGATTTCTTGTGACAAGGGCTTTCCTCTCTTACTAGAATTGACCTGTGACCTTGCTTTTGACCTGTGACATACTTTAATACGTTATCATAGTTTTTTAATTAATTTAGGTAAAGCCTTCATATTTGGTATGTAGGGTCATTGTGACAATGGCTTACCCCGCATACAAAAATTGAACTCTGACCTTGAACTTGACATGTGACGTACTTTATCATTGCTTTTTAAACCTTTGGAGATAGAGCCTCCATATTTTGCATGTAATTTCCTTGTTACGAGAGCTTCCCACTTTTTGACTGGTGACATACTTTGTCATTACTTTTGAATCGTTTGAGATAGAGCGTAAGGGCGAGGATTGTGGCCACGTAAAATCAATTTAAGCCCCCCCCCCCCCAGTGGAAATATTCCACTGACCGTTCCAAGGCGGCTCTTCTGTGGCGATTTACTTATGTTGTTGTTTGTTACTTACTGTGTGTATCACTTGTGTCTTTTGGTTTTGGATGGCCATATGGCCATTTTGTGGGAAAGTAACTGTCCTTATGGCCTTCCTGTGTTTAGGTTTCCATTATGGTCTGGTCGCTTAATGTTTGTATTTCTTTCCCTTTGGTGTCTTTTATGGGTGAAGTAAGTTAATTGTATCAATTCCTGATCTTTGTTTTACTTCTACTTTGAATCTGGCATGTTGGTTTCTTGTGATATGGGCTTCCCACTCATACAACAATTTTGACTGAACGGTGTCCTACTTTATCCTTAGAACTGTTTGAGATAGAGCCTTCATGAGTGAGTGAGTGTTTGAGTTTTACTTCCTACCAACAGCTAAGGTCGGACGGAGACGGGACCTCGGTTTAAGACTCATCCGGAAGTCTGGAGAAGCCCGGGTTCGATTATGCGACCCCTGGTTTACAAGGCGAGTAGCGTAACGACTACACCACGGAGGCTTCTAATAGAGCATTCGTATTTTTCATGTAGCTTTCTTGTGACAAGGGCTTCCACACTTTTTTTTACTTCTGACTTGGACCTTGACCAAATTAAAAAAAAGATTGACCTCGCCCTTTAGGCTTGTTTTTAATAAGGTATGTAACATCTTGGGCTGAGGTGAGCGACCCAGGACAATCATGGCACTCTTATTCATTTTATGGAAGTAGAAAATATATTTGAATAGGCGTGTTTTTGTTATTAAAAAGGGACATTCCGCTCTGCTTTTGAACTTGAAATGGATGTCGATAAAGAATAAGTATGGGTTACGAGGCAAGGATCGTGAGATAGAAGGGTGAGTGAAGGCAAAACGATAGAAAATCAGTAACAAAAGTGTTTGTGACGATGTCATACACATGCGATCAAGATGGGGGAGAGATGCCGTTCAAACAGTGACCCCTCGGTCTCTGCTATACAGTTGACTACTTCGAAAGTTTAATGAAGAACTAGGGATTAGGCATACAGGTGGGATGGCGGGTCAAAAGGACATGCTACTGATATAGGCTATGCCTAGCTTTTACCCGACCTTCATAATGGGTCAGAGTAAGCTCCCCTATGTTTTTAGATTATGACGTCATCGGAAACTACCTAAAACATCAATAATGAAACACAGTGTGCGTGTATGACAGAGACATGCCTATTTGGGCCTTAAATTCCCTCTCTTCACAGCACTCCGGTTTTACAACATTAATAGCGTGATTTGGCACAGCCTTGACCCAACAGATTAAATAGATTATTCGCTTTCACATTCAAAATTGATCGTTTTCTGCACCTCCCAATCGGCCCAAGTTCATCTAGCCAACAAAACATGTGATGTCTCATGTCTAAAACGTGTTTTCAAATACAATAAATTCCCGCAATCTCATCGTCCGTGCGTAAAATGCATATCTTCAGCATTAGAAAGTAGCTACGAATTCTTAGCTACGAAAATCGTAAGTTCTTTTCTTACGAAGAGGTTAGTGAAACCCACATACGATTTTCGTAAGAAAGTTCTTTAATGAACTTACGAACTTCGTAGATTTACGAAGTTTAGTGAAACGGGCCCAAGCATCTGTAATAGAAAATAATGGTAGAACAAACACAGTATCAACCAACGCACGAATGGACTGGACAGTCACAGTATCAGACACCAGTGAAAGTCATGTAAGAACCGATTTACAGAACTTTCCACCTACTTTGTATTGATTAGAATAATTTTCTTTAAAGCTTTATAGGGTATAAGATATTTGGCAAAATGGCTATTTTTAAAGCGAGCAGCCGGTAATAAAGCGCAGACTGATATATATAGGAATGTATGTATTCTCAGACTGAACTGATTCTTTGCTGTGTACTCAGAATAGGCTGGAAGATGCATTCTTGCATAAATACCTATGCACATGGCTGTTTGAAGCCATTGTCAAATGGACCGAAAGCCGTGCTCAAACAGCAAAATCAATGTTCAAATCATAAAATTCACGTGCTGTTTGAACACGGATTTTGAGCTTTTGATATAACAAGACGGGCCTTGTTTACGTTACGTTGAGCGACGTAACTTTATCGCCCTGAGCGTAGCGTTTTTGGATTCTTTGATGACGTCAGAGGGTTACTGCATGACAACGTCATTGTAAACAACATTCTGAAGTGGCCGCCATGTTGGTTTGCCTGTCGCATTTGAAGAGTTTATATGGAATTTATATGGAGCTTTTGGGCGTTTTAGTCAAAATCTGCTGTCGGAATCGTAAGTTATGCAAGAACAACGATCATCCATGGTTATTTCATTGCATTAACATTTGCCGGATCCCTCGGAAGATATTTGAACATTCGGCCTCGCGGCCTCATGTTCAAACAGCTTCCTCGGGACCCGGCGAATGTTAATGCATGAAAATCATGGTTGATCCCTATATTTTCACATGTTATACGCATGTATTCGCTATGTATTGTACATGCATCTTCATTTCATACACCGGCTATAAAATTTTGCATGCATATAACAACGCACAAATTAATTTCACGTTAACGCTAGGAGTTGGACGACGTAAGTGCGCTGCCCAGAAAATGGCGAGAAAGATAGAGCGTTTTGTAATTATTTCGCGTAAACAACGATATTGACCCAATATTTTATTTCAACTTAGAATATTATTAAGGTATCTTTGACGATTAACCTATAGGTTTTATTTATTTCACAAGCACTAAACACTAATTTAACATCATTTCAGATGGAGCCTATGCCGTACTTAGAGTCACAAGCGTCTCCGATTTTGTTCGGATGTCACACTAAAGGCAATTACAGTTACATGCCGGACTGGAAGCTGAACAGCTCTAACAGGTGTGGCTGGTTTGGCTGTTGTGTGCACTGTTCCAATTGTTACGACAACAAGATAAATATACTGGACAACAAAGGTAAATAGATTACTATGTGGCGGCCTGTAATCTGTCAGAGTATCTGTTGTATTTTTCATTCCTTAGAGGTCCTTTTGTATTGTATAGTTCAAAAGGCCTAAAAGCATATGACATATAGATCATTGTTTAAGGAACATCTCTATGAAAGTTTGATAAAATATCTTGAAAGGTGGAAATGTCATTTTTCAATTTCCCCACTTTAAGTCTACGGAAACTCTTAACTTCACATAGCAACTAAACTAAAGGGCCGCATTTCATGACAAACACATGCTTAGTATATAAAGTCAAATATGGTGAATATATCCATAAAATCTCAGCCTCATAGAGCATATGGATTTTTTAAGTATTTTTATTTTCTATGTTTTTTTATTATTTTGGATTCCAATGGCAACATGATTTTTAAGCATTTTTGTCTATTTTGGGGGCATTTTGGTTTCCATGGCAATCAAAACAAGTGAGCAGTTGGCCTAAAATCATATGGCAGATAGATGTTTGCATACAAAATACGTATTTGAAAGTTTTGTCAAAATATCTGCAAAGGTGTGGCATTAAATGCAATTTTTCATTTTTTCCATTATAAGTCAATGGAAACTCTAAGTTGACATAGCAACAAAACTAAAGGGCCGAATTTAATAATAACCCCCACCCCCAACCAAAACGGTAAAGGCAAATATGGTGAATATTTCCATAAAGTCTCAGCCCCATTAAGCATATGGTTTCTACGGAGATGATTTTGGTTTCATTTTGGTTTCAATGGCAACCAGTAAAAATAGCAGTGGGCCAAAAATCATATGGCAGATAGTAGATTGCATAAGGAACATTTCTATACATGTTTTGTCAAAATATCTGCAAAGGCTTTGCAGATAATGCCATTTTTCAATTATCCCTAGTATAGGTCAATGGAAACTATAAGTTACCATAGCAACCAAACTAATTAGCCGAATTTCCTAAAAACACAAACTTTTAATCCCCCAGCCCAAGGATACTACAGATAGAATTTAAAGGCATTTATTCTTGATTATTGAGGACTATCATCTCATTACACAATATTATGTAGCCCTCAGTGCTGAAGAAAAGTCCTCTGTCTTCAACAGGTATGGGGCCTCCTTTGGGAAATTCAGCAGTTTACTAACTGTTTTCTAGAGTGTACATTATTGATTTTCCCCTTAATTGCCTCAGTCAGGGGATACATCAAGAACTCTCTATTAAAGACCGCCTTTGATCTGCTATAGACCATATATCACAGGGGCAATAAAACAATTATGGACACACGGTTTGTCCTGTTGTTACAATAATAAATGCCTTTAAGCTCAATCAGCCTAGTGGCTTCAGAGAAGATGTCGTTTAAAACATGTTGACGGAGGACGATGACGAACAACTGCCTATCCTATTAGACTCCCCGAAGCGCTACAATCATAAAACTTGCTGAAGCAAATATAATGAATATTTTCTTGAAGTCTCAGCCTCATAGAGCATTTGGTTTCTGAGGAGATGATTTTTAAGTATTTTTTTCTATTTTTGCCTTTTTGGTTTCCATGCCAACCAATAAAAAAGACCAGTAGGCCTAAACTCATATGGCAGATAGTAGATTGCTTAAAGAACATTTCTATGAAAGTTTTGTCAAAATATCTGCAAAGGCTCCCTTTTTGGATTTACATTTATCTATTGTAGATGGATTTGTTTCTTGCAAAATTTATGATAAACGTGATGATTTTGATTTCGAGATTGTAAATTTTCCTTTTTTGGACGGTGATGTTCCTCGTGCGACATCGCACGGGATTTATATTTCGCAGTTAATTCGATTTGCGAGAGTGTCTAGTCATGTATCCGACTTTAACACTCGTAATAAATTATTAACCGCTCAACTACTTAATCAGGGGTATCAGTATCATAAACTACGTAAAGCCTTTTCTAAGTTTTATAGACGTCATTCTGATTTTGTTTCAAATTCAATGTTGGACTTAAAACACTTCTGCAACAAGGCCTATCGGAACCCGAATTCTATGATGACTTAGTATATAAATTTACAAAAATACATGCCTGTGTTGACTTTGATACCAAATTTCGTAAAATCGTTCGTCGATATATAAGGATTGGGTACAACATAAATGTTATAAAACAGACTGCATGCATGATGGTTAATCCAATCACGGTTTGCAACTTTTCTTCCCTCTTTGATTGCACACCGGTGGGTCGGGCCTAAGATTATATGACGGTTCCAGCGTAAAAACATAATTGGAATTTTATTTCATTTTAGTATTCTTTATGTTGTTTGGCGCCTGATGCTCCGTCTTTGGTCGGGCCCCTCGGAGTCTATCTGTTGGTTTTCTTTTGCTGCAGCAATTCTGTTGTTGTATGCTGTCCATTCCTCAACCTTGTTTCTTCTCTGTAGTTTTTTGATTTGTATGTTCTCGGAGATGTTACACTGATGAGTTAGGAAGCCTTCGTGCGGACTAAACAAAATTAGTGTATACCGCGACAGAGGTAAGGGCGAGGATTATGGCCATGTAAAATCGATTTAAGACCCCCAGTGGAATTCTTTCCACTGACCGTTCCAAGGCGGTTCTTCTGTGGCGGTTTATTTATGTTGTTGTTTGTTACTTACTGTGTGTACCACTTGTGTCTTTTTATTTTGGATGGCCATTTGGCCATTTTGTGGGAAAGTAACTGTCCTTATGGCCTTCCTTTGTTTAGGTATCCATTATGGTCTGGTCGCTGCATGTTTGTGTTTCTTTCCCTTTTGGTGTCTTTGATGGGTGGAGTAAGTAAATTGTATCGATTCCTGATCTTTGTTTTACTTCTACTTGGCAGTTAATACCATTTTTCAACTTTCCCCATTAAATGTCAATGAAAACTTAAGTGGCTATGGCAGCCAAACTAAAGAGCCGAATACGGGCCTCCTCGGCCTAATGGATAAGAGCGCTGACTCTTAGTCATTAGGTCTCTCACCGCCGTGGGTTCGAGCCTCGCTCGGGTCACGTGTGAGACGCCAAGTTCTGCAACGGAAGGTCAGGTGGTTTTTCTCCGGGTACTCCGGTTTTCGCCCACCTATGATTAACGATCGGCTCGATATGAGTGAAATAATCTTGAAAGGGCCGTAAAACCCAAACGAAAAAAAAAAAAAAAAAAATAAAGAGCCGAATTTCATAACAAACATAAAACCTGTAAAGGCAATTATGTTGAATATATCCATGAAGTCTCAGCCTCATAAAGCATATGGTTTCTGAGGAGATGATTTTTTAAAGTATTTTTTCTAATTGGTTTGCATTTTGGGTCCATGGCAATCAATAAAAATGAGCAGTTGGACTAAAAGCATGTGGCAGATAGTAGATTGCTGTAAAGGAACGTTTCTATAAATGTCTGCAAAGACTTGGCGGTTTATGACATTTTTCAATTTTCCCCCATGTAAGTGTATGGAAACTCTAAGTTGGTATAGCAACCAGACTAATGAGCCGCTTTTCATAAAAACATGAACTTTTAATCCCCCAGCACAAAGATGCTACAGATAGAATTTAAGCTCAATCAGCCTAGTGGCTACAGAGAAGTTGTCGTTTAAAATGTTGACGGAAGACGATGACGAACGACTGCCTATCCTATAGGCCTCCCCGAAGCTTCGGCTCTGGTGAGATAAAAACATAAAACTTGTTGAGGCAAATATAATGGGTATTTTCTTGAATTCTCAGCCTCATAGAGCATATGGTTACTGAGGAGATGATTTTTTTTAAGTATTGTTTTCTATATTTGCCTTTTTGGTTTTCATGGCAACCAATAAAAAGAGCAATAGGCCTAAACTCATATGGCAGATAGTAGATTGCTTAAGGAACATTTCTATGAAAGTGTTGTTAAAATATCTGCAAAGGCTTGGCAGTTAATACCATTTTACAATTTTCCCTATTAAATGTCAATAAAAACTCTAAGTGGCCATGGCATCCAAACTAAAGAGCCGAATTTCATAATAAAAAAACAGCCTTACCTGTAAGGCAAATATGGTGAATATTTCCATGAAGTCTTACCCTCATAGAGCGTATGGTTTCTGAGGTGATGAATTTTTTAAGTATTTTTGTTTTCTACTTTTGTGCATTTTGGGTCCATGGCAACCAATAACAAGAGTTGTCATAGTATCATAGCTCGCGTTTGGGGGCCTAAGATGGACGAGGGCAAGTTATCAAATTTTTTTCTTCTGTAAAAAAGCCCAACAGACTGCAGCAAATGAAAGAGAACCAAAAAGTACCCGTAATCATCCTGTTTTCAAGCCTTTCCACTATAAAAAAAAGATGAAAAAGAAATCTATATAAACTAAAAAAAATTCTACAAACTTCCAAGTAATAACAAGGCATCACAGACGATACAAATCCCCTCGTGCAAGACAAATTAAAGAAAGCCTAGCCTAGCATTTGTATAAAATTACATTATATACATCAATAAATGTAGGTTCTCAAGAGTGATGACAAAGTTTTTCTAAAAATTGCCACAGTGACATTGACTTTGAGCCCCAGGCCCAGAAAGTTGAACTGACTCGAGATATTATCATGACTATCATACCCAACATTTGTATGAAATTATCTTAAAATCCATCAATAAATGTGGACACTAGAGCAATGAGCAAGTTTTTCTAAAAAATAGCCACAGTGACCTTGACCTTCAGCCCTGACCCGGAAACTCAAAGTCACTCCAGATATCATCATACCAAACATTTGTGTCAAGTTATATTAAAATCCATCAATAAATGAAGGTGCAAGAGCGATAACAAAGATTTCTAAAAATAGCCACAATGACCTTGACCTTCAGCCCAAGACCCTGAAAGTCGATCTCACTCGAGATATAATAATACCCAACATTTGTGTAAAGTTATTTTAAAATCCATCCATAAATGTAGGCACTAGAGCGATAACAAAGTTTTTCGAAAAATAGCCACAGTGACCTTGACCTTCAGCCCCTGACCCTGAAAGTCGAACTCGCTCGAGATATCATCGTACCTAACATTTGTGTAAAGTTGTATTAAAATCCTTCCATAAATGTAGGCACTAGAGCGATCACAATGTTTTTTCTAAAAATAGCCACAGTGACCTTGACCTTCAGCCCCGGAAACTGAAAGTCAAAGTCACTCAAGATCATACCCAATATTTGTGTGAAGTTATATTAAATCCATCCATAAATAAAGGCGCAAGAGCGATGAAAAAGATTTTCTAGAAATAGCCACATTGACCTTGACCTTTAGCCCCAGACCCTGAAAGTCGTATCCGCTCGAGATATCATCATACCCAACATTTGTGTGAAGTTATATTAAAATCCATCCATAAATGTAGGCACTAGAGCGATCACAAAGTTTTTTTGAAAAAATAGTCACAATGACCTTGAGCTTCAGCACCAGACGCTGAATGTCGAACTTGCTAGAGAAATTATCATACCCAACATTTGTGTGAAGTTATATTAAAATCCATCAATAAATTAAGGTGCAAGAGCGATGACAATGTTTTTCTAAAAATAGCCAGTGACCTTGACCCCGTGACCCTGAAAGTAGTGACCTTGACCTTAAGCCCCGGTCCCTGAAAGTAAAAGTCACTCGAGATATCATTATACCCAAGTTATATTAAAATCCATCAATAAATGAAGGCGCTAGAGCGATGACAATGTTTTTCTAAAAATAGCCACAGTGACATTGACCTTGAGCCCCAGACCCGCTATGTTTTTTAAAAAAAAAAAAAACATGCCATCCCCGGGATTTGAACTCACGCAGCTTGCAGGTAAACTTTAACACAGGATTTCAAGGGAGGCAATACAGAGGAAAATATTAACTTCTCAAAAAGTCCAATTTAAGCCAAAAAACCTGAAAAATGAAGTACAATGATAATGTTAAATATTTTTTTTTTACCAATTGTTAATTATATATTCAAAATAAACTTGTAAAACATCACATATAATAGCTTGCAGGTAAACTTTAACCAAATGCGGACGCCGACGCTGACGCCGACGCTGACGACGGACGCCCGGGGTATGGCAATAGCTCCCCCTTACTTTCGTAAGGCGAGCTAAAAATGAGCAGTTGGCCTAAAAGCATGTGGCATTTAGTGGATTGCTAAAGGAACGTTTCTATAAATTTCTGCAAATACTTGGCAGTTTATGACATTTTTTCAATTTTCCCCATTATAAGTCTATGGAAACGCTAGGTTGCCATAGCAATCAGACTAATGAGCCGCTTTTCATTAAAAACACAAGCTTTTAATTCCCCAGCCCAAGGATGCTAAATATTGATTTTAGGCCCAATCGGCCTAGTGGCTACAGAGGAGAAGTCGTTTGAAATTGTTGACGTCACACGACAGGCGATGTCAGACGACGACGAAGACGACGACAACGACGACGGACAACGGCCTGTCCTATAAGCGCCGCCTGAGCTAAAAACCCACCATAGAATAAAGGTAACATATAACTTTAACCAAAAGGTAAACCTCGGACGACGCCAATCGCCCGCCCACCCGAACATCACTATTTTACAGGACGGATGAAAAAAAATCAAATAAACAATTTTTTTCTGCATATATCATACAGCTGTATGTCCTCTATAGAAGTATTACTAAATATCTGTAAGCGGCGGATTTGTATGTTACCTGGTGTTCCGTCAACACAAGGTTATTTAAATAATAATAATAATAATAATAATAATAATAATAATAATAATAATAATAACAATTATTATTATTATGACAAGATCGCACATTCGATGGCACTCCATCGCAAATCGCCAAGCTTCCTCATTAGGGGCTAAGTAACAAAAAAACAGCATGTATTTGTAACTGAATTGTATTGACATTTTACCTTTTGACCCCTCCCCATTGGCCCCAATCTGACCCAAGGGTCAAAATTGTATTTTAATAATGTTCTACTTATTATCTCCTTTGACTTGATACGACTCTTTACTATAAAACTTAAATTTTGAGCCCCGACCTCCCCCCCACTACACACACAGATTTCGGACTCTGGAGTATGACCCAGGGGTAACAGCCCAAATCCCGTTTTATATGTTTTACATATGTCATTACTCTTTTTTTTCTGCAAAGTTTGGGATCAACATCTATTAAATTGATATCGAAATTGATTTTATTGATATCTGACCTTTTGAACCTTCTCTCGGCCCCTGGGGGCGGGGAAAAAAATAAATGTACTCTTTCACACCCGACTCATGTAAGCACACACACCAAAGTTTGTGATTCAGGGAGACAGCAACACGGACGGACGGCCAGAGGCGATTACAATATCCCTTTCGCTTTAAAAAAGGTGGAGATAATAATAATAATCGACTTTATTCATATAGGCTAACACATTTAGGAAGTACTAAACTTCCATGTGGCCCTCTTTTTTCCTGGGTAGAAACATTTACTATGCAATGTGGGTAAAGACTCAAGGAACTAACACTCGATGGTAATAGGGATCGAACCCGGTACCTGTCGATCACAAGCCCGATGCATAGCGCTTTGCTTTGCTTCTGATTTTCCGGGACTTTTTCCCCGACACTGAGATGAAATGACATCAAGCCCTACCACCCAAAGAGCACGCTAGGGTTTAAGGAGCGGTACGATTCGTACCACTTTGCTTGGCAGTCTTAGATTTGAAAGTGCCAAGTTTGGCCGGTCTCACCTCTGCGCGGAATCACCTTACATACCAATCTATTTATCCAAGCTCCGATGTGTTACGTAAGAGTGGACTAAAAACTCAGGAGCGGGAGACCGAACGAATGTGAAAAGAAGGAGAGCGTGGTCCAGGACGACTCCAACATGTACCTGGCGAAACGCAAGATGTGTCGTGGCTGCTAAAGTGCAGTGTTTGAATGTTGATGACATGTCATGATGAAACTGTGACTAGATGCTAGAAATATATTTAAAAAATATTCGAAACATAGGAAAATTAAAGTCTGCTGTTGAAAGGAGGGAAGCTATTTACAAACTCTCGGGCAGTGTTATGTTCTGGATTAATCAGACTGAGACGAATCAGAAATAGGTACTGATTTCCGGATAAAAATATACAAAAATGTCCGACAAGGCATCTTAAATCAAACTTAGGTTTGGTCTATTTTAATAATTTTCCTGCCCTTAAACTCATACGATCCCCTTCTTCACAATAATATCAAGATTAGATGTTGTTGCTGTTGATAACCGATGTACAGACATAGGATACAGTAATTAAATCAAGTTGAATTGCAGAATTAAAGACATCATTTCCAAAGTAAAATCAAAGCACTGAAAGTACTGAAGAAAGTTGATTTATGAGGAATAATTATTAGTGATTATAATGATAACACTACAGTATTTAATCAAGCAGTTCTCTATATATTTTGTAGACAAAGTCCAAGAGGGTTAAAAAATTTGGCGAAGAAAAAATATGATTGATTGATTGTTTTGAGTTTAACGACATGTCAACTCTTGTGGGTCATTTTGTGTCGTCTCCCAGAGAAATGGTGAAGAGAGATAGAAGAAATAGTATAGGAGGGCAACATTCTTTCGTGGAGATTAATCATGAAATCTTTTCTACGGTCATTCTGTCCCTTCCGCTGATTCAAGAAGGGCAGTTTCCAGTTCTGGCGAAAGAATGTGCACTGTACTGGTTAACCGCTTACCTATAAGCCTGTCCAGGAAAAGTGTGGATAGGTAAACCGACCGGCTCAAAAATGACCTAAACTCGTGCTGACTGGCCCGTTAAATTCCAATTCAAGCAAACAAACAAGACACAAGATACTAATCACCTTTGCCTAATTCAATCTCGCCAAACGTGTCTGCTAATTTTTCATGGTAAAACTATAAACTTCTAAACTAGACAAAGAGCCCAGTGGGGCACATATACCCCCGGCCAGTGCCAATACCTCGGCTAAAATGGCAATGTCAAAAGCTTCTTTGCATATACAGGCCATATACCAAATAAAAGGTCATGCTACAGAGATATCCTGTACCAAGAGAATCTAACATGGTTACAGAGATATCAGCAATGAAAAAGGTTTAACACATAACTTTGACGTAAAATTTGACAAACGGATGGACAGCCGACCATAGGGCTTGACCCAGGAACTTGGATAATCCATATGAATGATAATGCTATTGATATTCTTTACCAAATACGAAGAGAATCTTACATGGTTACATAGATATCAGCAATGGAAAATGTTTAACACAAAACTTTGACGTAAAATTTGACGAACGGATGATCAGCCCACCAATGGGCTTGACCCAGGAGCTTAGATATCCCATATGCAAGGTGATGGTTTAGAGATCTTCTGTGCTAAATATGCAGAGAATCTAACGTGCGGTTACAGAGATGTGAGAATAAAAAATGTTAAAACAAAACTTGAAGAACTTGGACGTAAACGTTGATGAACAAACTGACGGATAGACAGACCACCCAGGGGCTTGACCCGGGAGCTTAGATATTCCAAATGAAAGGTAATGCTATAGAGATATCATGTACCAAATATGAAGAGAATCCAAAATTTTGTTACAGAGATATAAGGAATCAAAAAGGTTAAACACAAAACTTTGACGTAAAAGTTGTCAAACGGACGGACAGCCTACCCATGGGCTTGACCCAGGGACTTAGATATTCCAAACAATAGGCCCTTAGGTCACTATGCTCACAAGAGCTCAAGGGGCACTGCCCATTGTAATAAGTCATTGAAGCTCTGAGCCCAAGGACGCTACAAATAAACTTTTGACCCAATCAGTCCAGTGGCTTCAGAGCACTGATATCGCTGAGTAGTAGGCCAAAAATCCTATGGCAGATAGAAGATTGCTTAAGGATTTTTTTCTTTTATTGGAAGTTTTACAAAAATACCTTCTAAGGCTTGGACAAAAATGCATTATTATGAGTCAATGGAAACTCTAAGTGGCCTTAGCAACCAAACAAACTAGCCAGATTTCATAGAAAACACAAAAACCGGTTGAGGCAAATATGGTGAATATTTTGATAAAGTCTCAGCCTCATAGAGCATATGGTTTCTGAGGAGGTGATTTTTTAAGTGTTATTATTATTATTATTTTATTTTGTTTCCATGGCAACCAATTAAAATGAGCAGTAGGCTCATAAAATGACATGGCAGATAGGATATTGCTTAAAGAACATTTCTATGAAAGTTTTGTCAAAATATCAGCAAAGGCTTGGCAATTGATGCCATTTTTCAATTTTCCCCATTATCAGTCTATGGAAACTCAAAGTTGCCATGGCAACCAAACTAATCAGCCAATTTTCATAAAAACAAAACCTTTAAATCCCCCAGCCCAAGGATGCTACAGCTAACATTTGGGCCCAATCGGCCCAGTGGCTTCAGAGATGTCGTTCAAAAGTTTTGACACGGACCAGACGATGCAGACGACGGACAACTACCTATCCTATAAGCTGCCCCGGAACCTTCGGCTGTGGTGAGCTAAAAAAAATGCACCTGCTGGAAGCATAGCGAGCACTCGTCCTGATGAAGAAAAAACGAAATAATGGCCTGGCACTGAAAGCTCCACAGCACCTTCTCACTGTCCCTACCTACCATATTGGTCTATAATGTTCTACCAATTGTTATCAATTACTATTATGTGTGTCAAGAATAGACACCAATTCCATTCAAGAGAAGGTACCTAAGCATCCCATAAACTACATGTATTAAATATTCAGCGATAAATCAAGCATCTAGAAATATTTCATGAAAAGTAGAAGTAAAACAAAGATCCGGAATTGATACAAATAACTTACTCCACCAATAAAAGACACCAAAGGGAAAGAAATACAAACATTAAGCGACCAGACCATAATGGAAACCTAAACAAAGGAAGGCCATAAGGACAGTTACTTTCCCACAAAATGGCCATATGGCCATCCAAAACCAAAAGACACAAGTGATACACACATAATGAATATTCCTTCATATTTTGGTGCTTTTCTTCATGCTTTTGGTGTGACAGAGAGGATAGGATTTTTTGACACTAAGAAGACCCAGCTCAGAATAACATGGTTCCCAGGGACATGATTCATATACACAACAAAGGGAGACCTCCCTTTAAAGTGATTAAACTTTGAAAAAATAAAAACAAATACAAAACTGATGGGGAAATAATATTCACTAAGTACTGGTTTACTGCCTCTGGGGGGCTTGTCCAGGAACAGCGTGGTTAGGTCAACTGACCGTCAATAACCTTAGCTGTTGATCGTAAACATCAAACACTAAATCAAACAAAGCAAAAAATAATAATAATTATAATGATAATAATAATACTTATAATACTAATTATTAATAACAAATGCGCAGAATAGCTCCACAACCACTCAGAAGAATCGGCGCATTTGTTTTGCGTTGTACTGATTGAGGATTATAGTATTATTACCAAGTTTCTACATCAGAAGATAAAACTAATTATATATGGAAGTCTCAGGGAGTGGCACAATGAAACGACGCAGCCTATCCCAAGCACCAAGAGGAAGCGGAAACCCCTCCAAACAGAAATCACATAATTAACTATAGATGGTCACGTATACCCCCGGCCAGCGCCATCCTCTGATATATCTTTCGAGCTTGTCTGTAATATAAAAAGTCGAGAAGCTGTAAGAATATATAAGTGAGTGAGTATTTAAGTTTTACGTCCCACCAACAGCTAAGGTTATACGGAGATGGGACCTCGGTTAAATGAATCATCCGAAAGTCTGGAGAAACTCGGGTCGATCCTGCGATCCGTGGTTTACAAGGCGAGTAGCGTAACCCCTACACTATGGAGGCTTCTTATATTAATCTATAAATGTGCTTCTAAGAGCTAATTCCAAAATTTTTTCTACTGATAATTTCTTATGATGATTAAATGGACCAAGAGGGTGAAGGCACCAAAGATACTGAAGGGGTTGGGGGCATCAATGTTACTGAAGCAGCAGGGTGGGGTATGCATCAGTGAAATCATTGGACTGGTATGCACCATCGATGCAAGTATCAAAATGAATTAAATTTGTCTTAGAGTTTTGAACATACAGGCATTTATAAGCTTTGTCATAAAATTTTAACTAAATGTTAAAATCTCTAAGTTCGTAACCTTGAGGTCAAGGTCAAATTTGGTGGGGGAAGGGACATACATCACGAAATCTTTGGATTGGTATGCAACATTGATGCAAGTATCAACTGGATTTGTCTTAGAGTTTAGAACATACAGGCACCTATAAACTTTGTCATAAAACTTTAACCAAACGAAAAAATGCTAAGTCTGAGACCTTGACCTTAAGATCATGCATGGGGCATACATCAATGAAATCGTTAGACAAGTATGTACTTTTATTGTAAGTATCAACTAAATCTATCAAAAGGTTCAAAAGATGCAATCTCCTAGAATCTTTGACGCAATTGTTTAACCAAAATGTTTACGTGCAGACGGACGGACGGATGAACAAGGACGGACGGACGAACGGCAGGACGAAAACTATAAACCCCATTGGCATACTTCGTATTCCGGAGGTATAAACATAAGCAGAACAATGACTTGCTTTTATAGTCAAACAGGCTGGAGGGTCTAGTTGGAAACGCAACGGAGAGGTTTTCTCGCGACTTGGCTCATCTTAAGCGTTCTAAGTATTGTCCCATGAGTTCCAACAGTAAAACGGAAGTTCTTTCCGTGTTTATAAAATCACGGTTTGCGTGTGAGGAATTGGAATCGAATACAAAATGCAGCGGGGATATTTTATCGATGTGAGGAATATGCATGCTTGATACATGAACTTTGACTACGTGCGTATTTGTATATTGGTTTAAAATCCGTGACGTATTAGGACCAATTCATCATGCACTGTGAGGAATTTGTACCAATTCTTCATGGCGTGAAATTTACGAAATGAGAAAGGAGCAGTCTCTATAAGGCTATTTTCATGGCCACAACCGATTTCCTTTAAACTTTGAAGCTTCGAATTGGTACATATTGGCTGTCTAATGGTGAATTTTTAGACTCTTTGGTCCACTGGTTTTTGCTGTATACACTATTAAAGTGGGTGGGGTAATGTCACCCCATCAAGGGTATACCAACAAAAATGCTATTATTTTTGTTCAAAGTGCATGACTGGAGGCGATGTTTGCCGTATGCTTACTACCCTTTTAGGCATAACAGCCGGTGATAACAGTCTTATAAATATCAAACAAGAGAAGAGTTTATACGCGCTTGTAAGTTGGACCCAAATATTAGTAATTTTTATTCCCCAACGTTACGAAAAACCACAACACCTTTACAGTTTTCAACTTATTTCAAAGATCTTTCATAAATATAATGGTGATGTAATAGTCATTCTAGGTATATGTCAGAATTATTGTTTGTTCATAAAACTTAAAGAGTTACCTGTTCCTGAAATTGGATTTTACCCATTTTTTTAAATCAGGGTGTATTTTTCCGTTTGTAGTACTCACAACTTCATTTGGAAGTGAATAAACCGATTCCATGCAAATATAATTAAATAGATGCGGACAAAGAAGTCATTTGATTTAATAGTGCATGCTAGCAAGCACATGAGCACAACATCCCACGGTACGAGCACCACTTCTTCACCAACAGTACCATCCAGTGATTGGGTTCAGTCCTTGTGATCTAAACACATTGCAAAACGAGCAAATAATTCTTACATACTCGCCAACATATGGTATTTTACTATTGGATATTTTGTTGCTAAGGCCTTCCACTTTGTAATTCTCCCATTAGCTGATTCGACAACCTATCTCACTTTGTACCTAGCATTGAATCATTCGCCTTTTCAGTTGTATATTGCTTCTGAGATTTGGTTAGGAAGTGAAGCATATGAGAATTGATTTCACAACCCTTTACTATTTCTCTAACATCCCTGAATCATACATCAACTTTTGCAAATGTCCTATTTGGGGATTCAAATTCTGATGTTGCAATCGCAGTGGCTGATGGAACGTACATATATATTGAGAAGAGTGGAAACTACTCATTTCAGAGAAGATCTTATTCCGTACATAAAGGACAGCCTTTGCTGAAACCTATGATGCTTGTGGCCACTGATGGTTACATTTTGACTGTGATGGGACCATATCTTGCAGATGGGAAAAACACAGATGCTAAGATTACCGAACACATGTTAAAGACTAATGCAGAAAATATTACTGACTGGTTTGAAGAAGATGATGTTCTCGTTGTAGACCGCGGCTTCAGGGATGCTATAGATATACTAAAGAATTTTGGAGGAATCAATTCTCATATGCCTCACTTCCTAAACAAATCTCAAAAGCAACATACGACTGAAGAGGCGAATGAGTCAAGGCTAGTTACAAAGGTGAGATGGGTTGTCGAATCAGCTAATGGGAGAATTAAAAAGTGGAAAGCCCTTAGCAACACAATGCCCAATAGTCAAATACCATATGGTGGCGACTATGTAAGGATTGGTTGTTCATTGTGGAATGCATTTAGACTACCTTTGGTAACAAGCAATGATTCAGGCAAAGTAATTGCTAGAAGAATGATGGCCCTAGCAAAAACTCCAAAGAAGCTGCAGGATAAGGTTGTAACAAAGGCTATGTCGCGCCTGTGGAGGCGCAAAGTCATCGAACCATGATACGTAGGTCAAGGTCAAACATAGATGCTTGCTCAAAAGATCCCATTCTCAAATGCATGCTTGTACTAAGTATCATTATTGAAGCTCTAATAATTCTTGAGAAATGAACTTAACCATTAGGGTGAACGCTAGGGTGGTCACAATATTTTACCAAGTCAGTGAACCATGAAATTGAGGTCAAGGTCAAATATGGATGCTTGCATTTAAGTTGCCATCCCCAGATTCAAGTTTGCACCAAATATCATTAATGAAGCTCTTATAAATCTTGAGAAATAAACTTGACCATTAGGGTGAACGCTAGGGTGGTCGCAATATTTTACAAAGTCAGTGAACCATGAAATATAGGTCAAGGTTAAATATGGATTCTTGCATTTAAGTTACCATCCCAAGATACATGTTTGTACCAAATATCATTAATAAAGCTCATATAGTTCTTTAGAAATAAACTTGACCATTAGGGTGAACGCTAGGGTGGTCGCAATATTTTACAAAGTCAGTGAACCATGAAATGTAGGTCAATGTCAAATATGGATGCTTGCATTCAAGTTGCCATCCACAGATACAAGTTTGTACCACATATCATTAATGAAGCTCTTATAGTTCTTGAGAAATAAACTTGACCATCAGGGTGAACGCTAGGGTAGTCGCAATATTTTACAAAGTCAGTGAACCATGAAATGTAGGTCAAGGTCAAATATGGATGCTTGCATGTAAGTTGTCATCCCCGGATACAAGTTTGTACCAAATATCATTAATGAAGCTCTTATTGTTCTTGAGAAATAAACTTGACCATTAGGGTGAGCGCTAGGGTGGTCGCAAATGTTGACGCCTTGACGAACGGACGAACGAACGGAGGAAAACCGGGCGCCTATATCGCGCCATGCTAATAGCAGGCGCAACCAAAATGGCTGGGATAAAAAACGGGTTATTTGGAAAAAGATCGATGATGAGAAACTTGAGAATTTCCCAGAGATGATTGAGGATGAACTCAGGGATTTGAAACTGGGTATTTACCAGCTGAAACAAGCCAAATCCTACACAGATGAACATTTTGACGACAATGGATCATATGAGATAATGGCACACAAAGAAGAAGATGGAGTTCTCAAAGCACAGATACGTTCTCGCCACAAGTCTAATAAAACATATAACTGTGGGTTGAATATACACAAGGACTGAACCCAATCACTGGATGGTATTGTGGGTGCAGAAGTTGAGCTCGTACCGTGGGATGTTGCGCACATGTGGCTTCTGTTCTCTGGTATTTGTGATATTACCAGAACAAAACAGAAAATAGTGAAGCAAAACAAAGCCGGGAACATATTGATTTTGTTTATGATGCTGCAGTTGACACATGGAGTGCATCTAGCGATTCAGAGGAAGATCAGTAAATTAACAAATTCTTAAACATGTCGTGAGACCATACAGGCTTATATTTAAGCACAGTATCAGTCTAAATTGAGGTTCCACAACATGAGCAAAGCCAGCTTTGGTGGTCAAAAATGTTTGACAGTTGACAAATGTTCCATTTGCACCTGGAAATTAAGAGTTCATAAATAACAAAAAAAAAAAAAAAAAAAAAAAAAAAAGGAAATACTAGCATGCACTATTAAATCAAATGCCTTCCTTGTCCACATCTATTTAATAATATTTGCATGGAATCGGTTTATTCACTTTCAAATGAAGTTGTGAGTACTACAAACGGATTAAATGCACTCCGATTTTTAAAAAATGGGTAAATCCAATTTCAGGGGCAGGTAACTCTTTAAGTTTTATGAACTAACAATAATTCTGACATATACCTGGAATGACTATTACATCAACATTATATTTATGAAAGATCTTTGAAATAAGTTGAAAACTGTAAAGGTGTTGTGGTTTTTCGTAAAGTTGGGGAATAAAAATTACTGATATTTGGGTCCAACTTACAAGCGCGTATAAACTCTTCTCTTGTTTGATATTTAAAAGACTGTTATCACCGGCTGTTATGCCTAAAAGGGTAGTAAGCATACGGCAAACATCGCCTCCAGTCATGCACTTTGAACAAAAATAATAGCATTTTGTTGGTATACCTTTGATGGGGTGACATTACCCCACCCACTTTAATAGTGTATACAGCAAAAACCAGTGGACCAAAGAGTCTAAAAATTCACCATTAGACCGCCAATATGTACCAATTCGAAGCTACAAAGTTTAAAGGAAATCGGTTATGGCCATGAAAACAGCCTTATAGAGACTGCTCCTTTACGGTTCAACAACGCTATTCCGCTCTTGGTAGACAGCGGGTAAATGTTTTTCAGCTTTAAAGTTTGCCCTATAAGCATGCATTTGTCGCCCAATGATGAGAGGTTAGTAATGTAAATATGATAAATAAACTTAATTTTTCTGCCTTTCTTGAAAGCATGAACGACAGCAGGTCGCTAGCAAAGTTTACACGAACCCCGCGACCCATTGCATTCATACTTCCATGAACAGCAGAAAAAATAATTTCTTAAATAGATGCAGTAAAATTCCGCTATTAGGACCACCAAACATTCAGACTAAATATGATTTTAAAAAACATATTGGGAAGGTATCTGTTTTTTTTTCTTTGTGTGTTCTACGTCCAGTGTCGCCTATTAAGGACTGTTCAAAGGTGTTCTTTAAGATCCCTTTTGAACAGTCCAAAGGTGGTCTAAATATAGGAATTTTACTGTATATAGAGATATATTTAACCAATATATGCCTAGTAAACAGTGCAGAAGCCAGATAATACGTCTAGTACTACACTGGTTGCTGAAAGTACAAAACCCACCCCTGACAAGAATAGTTTCCCCTACTGACTAGGTTTGTGACTGAACATGGCCCTTATTCAAATATAACCTAGGTATTGTTCACACAAACATTCCGACAAAGCTTAATGAATATTCAATGGAAAATGAAGCCTCTATTGCAATCACACGGTTTTTCCATGATCTGACCTTGTGAACTAGTTTTTGGTTCAATATAACCCAGTTTCAAACTCCGCCTAGATTCAAAAGAGATCAATATTTTTAAAGTCTAAAGTTCATAAAGATATACATTCTGACAACGTTTCATGAAGATTGGAGCAAAAAAAGTGCCCTTTATAGCGTACACATGGTTTTTCTAAGATTTGCACTAGTGACCTAGTTTTTCACCCAATATGACCCACTTTCCATTTTAGTCTAAAATTATTAAAGATAAACATTCCGACAAAGTTTCATGAAGATTGGATCAAAAATGCGTCTTCTAGTTTGTACACAACGTTATTCAAAGATTTGACCTAATGGTCTAGTTTTTGAACCAACATGACCAAGTTTCCACTTTAGTCTAAAGTTCATAATGATATACATTCTGACAAAGTTTTATGAACATTGGATCAAAACTGCGCCTTCTAGAGTGTACACAAGCTTTTTCTAAGATTTGACCTTGTGACCTAGTTTTTGACCCAACATGACCCACTTTCCACTTTAATATGGAGTTATTAAAGATAAACATTCTGACAAAGTTTCATGAAGATTGGATCAAAATGAGAAGTATTAGCAATGAGGGTTCTGGGACAACCCCCACCCCCATACTGTGGGGCCACCCCCCCCCCCGGGTCGGCCCCACCGAGTGGGGACATTTTTTTTCATCCCCGCAATACTGTGGGGCCCACCCCCACCCCGGCCCCACCGAGAGGGAATGCAATAGAATAAAATTTTTGTTTGCCTGCCATATCGCATGGCCAACACGTGACCAGCTCGCCAACAGCGGGCGGGGTGTGTTTGTATTAGAGAAATATAGTTCCTAAACATACAGCACAAAAATGAACAAGTGGTCTTGGATTCCTGTGTGGAAGAGAGAACCCTGCAACAATAATTGCCGCGGAGAATTCTGTGGGTGACACAATAGTGTCAGTAAGAGGGTAGGAAGAACAGAACCACTACTGTGCACAAACTGTGGAGTGTCGGTAAAACACACCATCTACTTTGTATGCAATGTGGTAATAAATCAGTTATCGAAGAACTCAAAAAGAGTTTACACGGCTGTCCGCCATTTCTGTCTAGTAAGGTTAAAAAAGAGTTTAGATGGTTTTATTCTAATTTATTTCCTATTAGAGAATTGTTAGTATATAGGTAAAGTTCCAACAAAAATGCTGAAAGATTATCTACTATATTTCCTATTAGAGAATTGTTAGTATATAGGTAAAGTCCAACAAAAATGCTGAAAGATTTTCTACTGTATTTCCTATTAGAGAATTGTTAGTATATAGGTAAAGTTAAAGATAAATGCTGAAAGATTTTCTACTATATTTCCTATTAGAGAATTTGTAGTATATAGGTAAAGTTAAAGATACAGTAACATGGCTACTATGGATGAATACATAGGGCAGTTACTGGCAGAAATACCTGATGATAATTAGACTCTCCATCATGTGGTTCAAAACATCTTTGATGAGCCTATCCCAGACTCTGTCAAAGGGCGCCTGTTAAAACCCATACAGCCTGAAAAATATCGACCTACCCAGCCACCGCGCAAAAAGAAGGCCGCCAAAAGAAAATCCATCAAAGAGAAATTTGACCCTATCCCCCGCGAGAAAGTCCTGAGATCCGTCAAGGAATATCAGGATGAGATCCTGGATTTGTTTACAGATGCTGAGCAACAGCTAATCTTCAGGCAGACCCCAGGGGTTAATTGGCGACTTCCTGAGTGGCTGGCAGATGGACGTGCCTGCCAATAATCCTTATAGCGCAGACCCCAGGACTTTCCTCGAGGCTGTGGTGCCCCAAATCAGTAGCAAGCTCGAGGAAGAGATCGAGGCGTTGGGTGGTGTGAAGTTCCAGTTGGCCCTTAAGATTCAGCTTCGGAAGGACAACCCAGACGGTAGTGAGGAGTACACAACCCCCGTGCTGCGCCACAAACAGGAGGCCCTTCTCCAGGCCAGCGAAATCAAGGGGGCTCTCGATAAAACCTTCCCACAGATCCAGGAAACACTCGAAAAGTGGACGCAGAGAGGGTCTTGCTGGGTTGTAGATCAGGTACAGACCCTTTGGCTGGACATTGCCAGATATCAGCCTCTTCGGGGTAGGTCCTACATTCCACTCCCAGCAGAATTCAGATATAAATCGGCACTGGTTAACATAAAGAACAAGGACCTAGACTGCTTTCGATGGATGCTCCGAGCGGCTCTGGCAAATCCGCCACCACCACATCACCCAGAGAGACCAAGTTGGTATCCTACCAATGATGGTCTGAACTTCGAAGGGATTGAAAGTCCCACACCCATCTCACAGATACCAAAATTTGAGCGGCAGAACAACCTAGCCATCAATATCTTTGGCTGGGACAAGGGTATCATCATACACTGCCTCAGCAAGCAGCCACAAGAAATACCAAGGCTCAACATATTGCTGATCGAAAAGACCGGTAAATTCCACTACACCTGGATCAAGCACTTTAGCCGCCTCTTATTTGACCAGAGCAAGCACAGTAATAAGAAGCACTTCTGTGAGCGCTGTCTTCATGGCTACACGAGAGAAGACCTGCTGGAGGCCCACAAGCTTGAGTGCGAAGGTATCGGTCATCGCTGTCCGGGTGGAGATGCCAGAGGAGGGTAAGAACAAGCCCATCTTCCAGAACCATCACAAGCAGCAATCAATCCCATTCGTCATCTATGCAGACTTTGAGGCTCTCACCACCAAGATCGAGGGCCCCGAACGCGATCCTACAAAAAATAACACCCAACGAACACAACAACACGATGCTTGCAGCTACTGCTATATCGTGGTGCGGTGTGATGGAACGACAAAGCCGCCTGTCGAGTATCGCGGCCCAAATGCAACAGAGCACTTCTTAAAATCACTCCAGGAGGAGGAGCGCGAGATAAAGAGCGTGCTAGCCAACCCTAAAACATAAGGATGGCACGAAAGGACTATCAGGCCCATAACAATGCCGCGAATTGCTATATATGCGAAAAACCGCTAAACGGTGACGCTGTCCGCGACCACTGCCATATCACGGGTAAATATCGAGGGGCAGCTCAGAACGCCTGCAACCTTAAGCTGAGGCTAAGCCCAAAGACCACCGTTATTCCCGTGGTGTTCCACAACCTCAGAGGGTACGACTCCCACCTGCTCATGTAGGCCATCTCGAGGGTCGAAGGCAGAGTCTCCTGCATCCCCAATAACACAGAAAAATACATCTCCTTCTCTCTCGGGCAGCTCCGTTTCATCGATAGCGCCGCGATCCTGCTCGTTTCCCTCGACAAACTGGTGGCGTCAAACCAGCCAGAGTCTTTCAAGATCACATCCCAATACGAACCAAATCGTCAGAGGCTCCAGCTCTTGACCCGGAAGGGCGTCTACCCCTACGAGTATATGGACTCCTGGGACCGTTTCGCCGAGACCAAGCTCCCTCCGAAAGAGGTATTCAACAGCAAGCTCACCGACGAGCACATCAGCGACGACGACTACGCCCACGCGAATAGAATATGGGAGATCTGTGGGTGTAAGACCCTGGGGGACTACCACGAACTCTACAATCGCACAGATGTTCTCCTGCTGGCTGATGTGTTTGAGGAATTCCGAAAGACATCCCTGACGCAGTATGGCTTAGACCCTGCACACTACTACACAAGCCCCGGGCTTTCATGGGACGCCCTTCTCAAGAAGACAGGAGTGTAGCTCGAGCTACTCACAGATTACGACCAACATCTATTCATCGAGAAGGGGATGCGTGGAGGTATCTCAATGGTCTCAAAGTGCTATGCTAAGGCCAACAATCCTCAGGTTGAGGATTATGACCCAGAAAAGCCTAGTTACCATATGCTCTACCTAGATGCGAATACTCTCTATGGTTTGGCTATGAGCCAGGCTCTTCCCATCAGAGACTTCCAGTGGGTCGATGTATCGGGACTCGCAGAAACCATTGCAGAACTACCCGCAGACAATGAAGAGGGCTATATCCTAGAGGTAGATATGGAATATCCAACAGAGCTGCACAAAGCACACAATGCCTATCCGCTAGCACCAGAGCGCCTAGTGGTCAAGAAGGAGTGGATGTCGGAGTACCAGCGCGAACTTCTCGATGGAGCTTCGGGGGGGCACCAACAGAGGTTGAGAAGTTGGTACCCAACCTTCGCGACAAAGACCGTTACGTGCTCCACTATCGGAATCTCCAACTATACATGTCTCTGGGTATGCGTCTGACCAAGATTCGTCGTGGCCTCCGGTTCCAGCAGAGCCCCTGGATGGAGCCCTACATACGGATGAATACTGAGCTCCACCAGTGACTTTTAGAAGGATCTCTACAAGCTCATGAACAATTCGGTCTTCGGCAAGACGATGGAGAACCTCCGCAGGCGTGTCGACGTCAAGCTGGTCCGCGCCAACGAGGAAAATAAGCTCAGGCGTCTCATCGCCAGCCCAGCCTTTGCCAGAGCCAACATCTTCGACGATAATCTTGCAGCAGTCCAGATGCATAAGAGCCGTCTAGTGCTCAATCGACCGATTTACGTAGGTATGAGCATTCTGGACCTTTCGAAAAACCTGATGTACGATTTCTATTACAACCGGCTCCAGTGGCAGTACGGAGAACGCTGCCAGCTCCTATACACGGACACCGACAGCCTCCTCCTCGAAATCGAGACAGAGGATGTCTACGAGGACATTGCCAAGCACCAGGGCCTCTTCGACACGTCCGACTTTCCAAAAGACCACCCGCTGCACAGCACAGAGAACAAGAAGGTGTTGGGTAAGATGAAGGACGAGTGCGCCGGGCAGTCAATCGCCGAATATGTGGGCCTGCGGCCGAAGATGTACTCCATCCTCCAGGTATCTGGAAAGAACATCAAGAAGGCCAAGGGTGTGAGAAAAGCAACTGTCAAGAAGCGCATCAGGCACGAGCAGTTCAAAGAGGCTGTCTTTGAGAAGCAAACCTTCCGCCATGGCATGGATGTTCTTAGGTCGGAGCGTCACCGCATCGACGGGCAGCATCTCAACAAGGTGTCGCTGTCGCCCTTCGATTCCAAGCGTTGGATCGCAGAAAACGGAGTTGACACACAGGCTTATGGTTACAAAGATAACATCACACAACAAGCGCCCCCGCCCATAGGGGCTTGAAGAAATATATGGGCTGCATGATGCTTCCAGGCAGAGCTGAATCCGGCCCGTACACTAGTACTGGTAAACCGCTTAGAGGATCTAAGCCTGTCCAGGAACCGTGGTGCGAGACGGACCGTCCATGCTAATAAACCCTATTGGTTTCATTGGGCGACAGGGCTTGAGATGTCATTTCATCTCAATGTCGGGTAAAAGTCCCACAAAATTGGAAGCAACGTCTCCAAAATGACCTTTATAGTGTTGACGGGGACGTTAAACCTCAAATCAAACAAACAAATCACACAACAAGAGATGGACGCGTTCGTTGAGGAACTGGGGCGGTATCTAAAGAACTCTGAAATCATAGGATAAACGATTGCTCCTAAGAGAGTTCTAACCCAGGAGTCGGCAACTACAGACCCCCAGAACCTCGAGATACTGCAGGCGAATGTTCCGAGACCAAGGACCACTGAAGTAGGACGTAAACCAAATGGATGAATTGTCACCCGGTGAATGGATTCGAGCTCAGCGCTTGAGAACCCCATCCGGAGGAAGCTGAGTGTCCGGTGGCACCACAAGGAGTTCCTCGCGCACAAAACCGCGCTAAGGTCCATCCTGTAACTAATACACCACGGGCTCGTCGGGCTTGGTGACTGTGCGCCCGAGCCGGTGCACATCCAGGGACCATATGGGATCAGTCGTTCGCCGGCGCCCCCCTTCAAGTTCGCCAGTCTGGTACAAATAACGAACGCCAACGCCGGAGGGGATTATTGTCTCCGCGAGACCAACAGTACGACCAGGGACTACAGAGGAGGGCTTTTGTGCCACCGATCGCGCCCTTATACATGTAGCCTCAGAGGGTTCTTTGCCGGTCAGTCGGGTGACCTCACCATTCAAGGCTGTCACAACGGCAGGCAACCATTTCACCCACTCTGTAGACCGCTGACAAGAAGTTAGTCGAATCTCCTGAGCGTACTGGTGCCCAAAGAGCCGCTCAGGCAAGGTACGATTGAAGCGCTCAATAATGCCCGGGTCCCGATGGATGTCAATCCGACCGCGCCGAACCTGGACAGAGTGCTTTGCCAACAGCTGGCTGACAGAGCCCATGAACTCACGACCGGTGTCAACCTGGAGCATTTTGGGCCACTTCAACGGGCTCCGTTTGTAAATCCGAGCCAGGCTATCGGCGACCTCCTCCGCAGTCTTGTTGATCAAGGGCTCAGCCTCCTTGTAACGGCTGGCGACGTCAACAACCGTGAGAGCGTAGCGGAAGGTTTTCCGCCCAACTCAGGTCGTGTGGCAGAAAGAGTAGATCCGCCTGGTGTACTTCGTTCGGTGTGGCGATGTCGAATTTTGGCCGTGGCATATGCCGTGGGGTAGGAAGGTAGATCTGCCAGATAGGCTGTCCTTTGAGCCAGTCCTTAGCCCGCTGCTCACTCACCTTGGCTGCAGACGCCAGCTTCTCAATGGCAGCGAGCCCCTTCCAGTAGCCCATTTGGGCTTTAATATATGGCAGAGATCTTACTGTCGGCCATTGCTACCAACAACCTGATAAGTCTCCAAAAGAATGAAAAACTAAAACTCACTTGGCGAGTTTGTAGGCCACAAAGCCGGTAGCAGCCATCCCCAGGATGATGAAAGCAATCTCACGTTCTTTCTGGTCATCACACGGTTGGTAAAAGTCAGAGAGCTGGGGTTCGGGCCCCAGGTCAGCAAGGCTGACTTTTTTCCCGTTGATCTGCGCATACAGGCGCATCGCTTCATCGACGTCTTTGAAGGTTCGAACGGCGGCGGCTTTTCTCAGTGATGAAATCAATACGCTCGGTCCGTTTTGGAGACCAATCTGCCTGTGCAGCCTGTTACTGTTCGACTGCTTTACCGTGACGCTTGCGCTCTTCGTCGACGCCAGAGCTCTCCAAACTGGAGAACAAGATGTTCGATCCCGAGAACGCCAGAGCGTTCACCAGGGCACCGCCAACGAGCATAGCAATACTTGCCATTACTTCATGATATCAGCAGGTATCAGCCCCTGTTTAATTAGCATGTCTTTGGTTGCCATGGCGAGAGCGACGTCAACTATGGCCATGCCTACATCGCGGGGTATGAAGTCTAGTTTCGGGGGGCTACCCCAAATCGCAATCTTGCCAAGCCGGGCGTATCCCACAACGATGCCACAGGCGACTGCGCTCTGGTAGAGCGCGTTGACAAGCATTTTACCATCAGCTGCCGGGGTTGTCATGGTTGTGACGCAACTGGCTTCACTCCATATAGAATGGCTCTGGCCTGGTCTCTAATTGTTTCACACCCCGGGGTCTATCCTGTTGCGCAGCAACATGCGCAGATAACTTCCTATTCGACTTGTCTTTGTTGCTGTTGCTCTGAGCAACTTGTCGCCGCGAAAGGCCCACATGTTTCAGAGCAACTACAGCAATACCACCCGCAAGACAAACCCCGATGATCCATGGTGTCCAGGCGTTTTTTCCTTCTGGCAGATTACCGTGTTGTTCCTGTTGTTGCTCTGCAACATGTTGCTCTGCAACAACAACAACATCGTTAGCGGCGCCATCGTTATTCATGACATGGTGTTTTTCTTTGGTTTCTTGAAGCTCCTTGAGCAGTCGTTCTTGCTTGGCCTTTCGAACAGCGGCCCCGGCACGACCGGCTGCAACCTTTTTCGGGTCTTTAAGCTTCGTCACTCTTTGCGTAACTGCCTCCGCCAGTGGCGTTGCAACTGCACCATGCTGAGTTGCAGCGTCCGGCTGTTGATCCTTCCCCATCATCGTATTCTCCGTCATCATTATATGATGAATTGATGGGGCAATAATGTTCAAATCTAGCATGCTTGAAAGTGATTAACGTTGCGGTGAGCGGAGCTTACCACATGCCATAGCGGTGATAGAATTCGCCGGCAGCGCCTTGAAGTGCGCTACCTAGAAACGGATCGCTTTCAAGATCGCGAATGAGCCGCGCTCGAAATCGTCTTTGACATGTCGGCCCCTAATCGGGCGGAGTAACGGACGTAGAGCCTCTCGACCTCAGAGTCACTCAGCTCCTCGACCTGGTCAACGGTCAAGGCCTTTCCGTGAGCCACAATTCCGTTTTTCCTGGCCGACCCTCCTGCTACTGTTGCAGCGAGCCTTTCGCGGTATTCTTGCACCCTGTCATCTTTCCGTGGCTTTGCTTGTTGCTCTGCAACCTGCATAGCAGCCGTGTCTGGCGCCGCCGGGTCGTCAAGCATCTGGTCTATCAGCTCGTCACAGTCCATTCTTTTGCAACAACGGCGGACCTGTCTAAAATGGAGTCGCAGGCATGCGCATACATGCGCGGCAAACATCTGGATCACCCGAGAAAGGATAAAAAAGACAGCGAAAAGCAGCGCCACATACAGGCCAAGTACCCCAATTACGGCCGCTACTGAGCGCATCGTTGTTGGCGTTGCTTCGCAACAGCTACGCAACTGCTTCGCAACGGCTAAGCAATATTAATCACGTAATAATTATATAATCAGCGGGTTGATCAGTCTTCAACAGAAGCTTAGCGTGTTTTGTCTCGGCTAGCTGCTGCCGCACCAACTCCCGTCCTCGTGCGGGGATCACATCATTTTCACGCAGACAGTCTTCGAACGAATCACGATCCTTGCAGTGGAACAAACAGACCCAGCGCGTCTGCTAACGCAAGTCTTTCAAGACGGAGTTGTACTGAGGACCCAGACAGACTGCTCCGCGTGGCGGCCCGAGAACGCCAGCTCTGACAGCATGTCTTTCCTCTTCGTCAAAGCTATCTTAGCGCTGCAGTCGTCTATGATGTATAGGGTCGGCTCGCCCTGGAACACCCGGTAAAACGCTCGCAAGTATTCGTGAAGCCGCTCACCGGGGTTCAGAACGTTAATCTCAGGATTCGGGATAAAAACGTTTTTTCCGCATCCCGTTTGCCCGCATATTGTCGCCGAATGGGCCGTGCGCGGAAGGAGATTTATTAATTCTCAGGAACATTGGTTAATAAACCGCTGAGACGAACCGGCCATTTTTGATGTTAAGCTGTGCATCCATGATGATGTAGAGGTAGATGTTCAATGCGCCAGCAGACTCGGCTCTTTTCGTTATCTGGATGGTCACACCTTCGCTGGCATTCTCTATCCGCCTGCCGGAGCCGTGGAGCCGGTCGTCATCGCTTTTTCTGAGGTCAAGCCACAGCGCGTACTTGCTGGTGAGGTATTCCGCAAGGCTGACGTCGGCTAGGGCAAGGTCTTTTTCGACCGTTGCGACTTCAGGGTGTCGCCTGCTACCGGCTGCGAAGAGCTTCCTCGCTTCATCAAACATCTGGTAAGAGCGCATCCCTTGGCTGAAGAGTTGGTTGGGGATCCCCTCGATGGTGACCTCGACCTTGGCGATTTTCGGGTTATAGAAGGACTCAGTGTCGCGAGCGAAGGGTTGTTGCGCGGCTTCATCCTCAAAGAGCATCAGGATGCCCTTCATGCTGCGGGCGGGCACGTTGAGATTGATATTCCAGAGGGTGTCGCTCTTGTCTTCGCCGATTTTGCGGTGCCGCAGTACCCGGTCATACAGGATCGAAATGCGGCTTCTGTACTGGTTGTTGATCATTTGGGCTAGCTCTGGCAGGGTGATCATGTCATACTCAAGACAGATGTTTCCAATGTAGAAAGCGTCACCTCTGCCTGTGGCCTGGATCACACGGTTGTAGTCGTTGAACGTGAGTTCATACTCGAGCCGGTCGCCCAGCGCGCTCTGGTAGAATGGCATATGGCTCTCGAGCAGCTCGAAGTCCAGTGGGATGTAGAAGCGATTGCCGAAAGCATCGGCGACGGCTTTTTCCGCTAGAACGGACTCGTCTTTGTCCCCAGCATTGATTCGGATCATCGTCGTTTTTCGTTCATTCGACGTATCATCCCTTGATACTGGCCATTTTTCCTTTCTGAAGCCGTCCTCCAGAGATCGCAGTAGCAGTGGTACACGTCACTGTCGCCGATGCTGAGGACCTCGTTCCCCGAAATTTTAATGCCGGTCTTTTTCACGAGGGCACCCTAGGTTCTGAAGCAAGGTCCGATTGGCATCTTCGCTGTGCAGCGTGATCGTGAAGGCCAACCTCGCGGTCCCGGGGACGGTGACATCATGTTGGCCGAGGTTGGGGAATCGAACGAAAAGCTGCTGGTTCGGTCCGATCGTGCTGGGGTTGTTAGTTATCGTCACCGATTGCCTCACCCCTTTCACCCCAAGAGGTTCGCGGAGGCACCGGTAGGGGTCAAGCTTTCGTCCGTACTTACTTGATGACATGGTGTCAGCTTCGTTGACACTCGACAAATTCGTCTGTTTTAAAGATGCGCGACAACGCATATACTTGTTACATAAATATGGCTGACTATGATTTCGAAAACCCAACGTTCGACCCAGACGGGCCTGGAATAGACGATGATTATGATTTCGACCCCCCCCCCCCCTATGGAGCCACCACTGCCCGTCCAGCAAGATCTAAACACATCCGGGGACAATTTGCAGAATCTGCAGGGTGAGTTGAAACAGACAGAACTTGAGGCTCAGAAAAAGCGCCTGGTTGACACTTTCTACAAAGAAGTGAACCGTGCCTATGGGTTGCGCCCCGAAGGCAGGATCGACTATAGCCAGTTTGGGATTGATGCCGACGGCAAAACAATCTACTGGACCCCAGGCGACAAAAAGATCCCTATCACTGCGACGAGGGGACAATTCCGGTTTCTGGCCCTATCAACACTGGCCACAAGACACGGAGGCTGCGAAGTTTGATGGGGTTCACTGAATACACATCGAATACGCAGCATCCAAGTAGCTCCGCTGTGAAAGCTCTCCAGCAGGCAGATAAAGCCCTCCCGAGCGGTGCGAACCTTGAAAATATCGAACTTCAGGACCTCCCCGGCATAGCCGATAGCGCGCGCCGCAGCGCAGAAGACGTTGAGACCGTTTTGAAGACAATTGATGATCAGCCTATCGACACCGCGTGGGTCACCCAGGCCAAAAGAGAGCTCGCTGGGCTTGAAAAAGCCATGACTCGAACCCGAGATGAGTTGGCGAACAACCTGGCGAAGCTGTAAAAGGTCGACGAGGGAAAATCCCGAGTTGAAAAACGCTTGGCCAGGGAGCAACAAAAACTGACGGAAACGGACGACCCCGAGATGCAGCAGGAGATTTGAGACCGAATCAGAAAACTGGAGGGCGAGCTCTCTGACATCGAAATCGAAAGACAGTCGAGACTCGAAGCCCTTTCTACGAATAGAGAAGTTCTCCGCTCCCAGATTAACAGAATCCGTGAGACGTTCAGGCGGCTCCTTCATGAAGACAAGACGCTGGCTGAGCGAATACGGACACTCTTCCGCGAACAGGGGACAACGATCGTGAGCATCCTTACAGCGGTTGGGATGGCAATTTCGACCCTAGTGCTTGCGCTAACCGGCAAGGGCGGGGTCAAGGAGTGGGTAAAAAAGCACCTTCAGTCCCTCGGGCGTGCTCTGGCCAATTTGGCCGGCAAGGCCGCGGCTGCCCTGCCCGGAATCATCGGATCCATCGTCTCTTGGCTCTTGGGCACGCTAGAGAAGGCCGCTTCGTGGCTCGCAGATAATTTGTGGGCCTTGGTCATCGGCGTGGGGGCCCTTCTTCTAGTGGCTGCACGGGACTGGCTAGCGCTCAACCAACCAAAGCACCACTAAGCCAACCTCGATCCCTGCGATTATGAGAGCTGTTTTTTTTCTTCTTCATGATCGTGACCGATCCCCCAGGTATTAGACTTCCTGCCTTGCCGTGGCCCTGGGGGCTCAATTCCCACTGGGCACATTGCCGATGTGGTCTCTGTGCCCACTGGGATGAGCTAAAGGAAGTACCACCCGTTTGCCGTGGTTGGCGTCCTGTAAGCCGGAAGAAGGGATCCTGGTGGTTGAGGGTTACCTGGGGTTGCGGTGCTTCAGGTATCCAACACGCCTCTTTGGCCTGGCTTTTCGGTGTAGACTGGTGGCCGTGCGGTCCGGCAAGGTCAATCGGCTGGTCGCGCCGAGCCCTACAGATACCGCTTTGCTTTCTCTTCAATTCTTTTTGTATCTTTCCTGATACCAACCATATGCCCATTTACCTTACCCTTTTCTGTCTTTTTATCTCTAGAAGGCGGTGGCTAAACGGATCAATCGTGTAGGCATTTTGTTTATACGAGTATATCTCACGTGTATCTCTAACACCTGCGAGTTGGATAACCACTCCATTATGGTGTTCCCTTGTAGGGCTCCACGGAGGGCGGAGAGCACTTGGGACGAAACTAGGATTTTTTTTATTATGGCTAATGGAAAAAAAAAACATAACCGCAACCACGCACCTAACCGCAACGCACCTAAACGTAAAAAAGACGAAGATTCGTCCGAATCGGATGAACACAGTCAAAAATCCAGTCAGCAGTCAAGTCAACAATCGAGTCAGCAGTCTGCTGAACCAAACTTTGACAATGTTCCGCGTTTCTTGGTCGTCACGTCGCTTGACGATACACGAACTATGTCAAGCCTTTCTCCCTTTGTTATCGAGAAAAGTATTGTCGCCATAGCCGTACATCCAAAGAGTATTAAATCACTCAAATCAGGTGACCTTCTCTTGGAACTCGAGAGAAAGCAGCAAGTTGTAAGCCTGCTCGCCACCAAAAAGCTCTTTGATCTTTCAGTAAAAATATCTCTTCACAACACACTAAACTCATCTAAAGGAGTGATTCGCAGTCCAGAACTGCGTCCTTGTTCAGACGAAGAGATCATTGATAACCTGAAGGATCAAGGAGTAATTGGTGTTCGTAACATCAAAGTCCGTAGAAATGGTGTACTAAAACCAACAGCAACTTATGTGTTGACTTTTAATATACCAATTCTACCCAAGAAAATCAAAGTAGCATATCTTTCAATTAACGTAGAGGTATACATCCCAAACCCTCTTAGATGTTACTCTTGTCAGGCTTTTGGCCAGCACGAAAGCAGATGTCAGAGAAAAAACTCTGTCCTAATTGTGGTGAAGAAAAGCATGTTGATAATCATCTCAACTGCAAAAATGATCCCAAATGCGTAAATTGTGATGGCAAACATGCTGTTTTCTCCCGAGACTGTCCGGCGTGGAAAAAAGAAAAAGAAATACTCACCGTCAAATACCAAAGGGGGATAACATTCCCAGAAGCGCGGAAAATTGTCGAAGAGCGATACATAACACCAACCACCAGTTTCGCCAGCATCACAAAGGGTGCTGGTGTAAAATGTACCAGCTCCGCAACACAGACTGCTGAATCATACATCGCTGAACTGAAAAAATCTGGTGCATGGAGTAAACCCACTCCAGCACCACAAAGTTCAATCAATTTATCAAAAGGCGCAATCCAGGTTGCTTCGGATCGGTCGACAGCGACCGTACCGAAGCCAGCGCCGAATGTACAAGAGAAACCCGACTCAGGTCGAACTAATAAGGGATCGGAAGATCCGATAAAAAAAATCAATTGTCTCAAAGACAACAGACAGACAACGTAAAATGGAAAGAGACAATATAAAATTTCAGAACAGATTCGGATCTTTGAGTGACAGTGATATGGAGTTCGCTGAAACTCCATCATCACCAAGTGGCAATAACAGATCGAGGTCAGCCACACCACGAGCTGGTGGTAGCAGATCTATACCACCAATTGCACCTCCATAATAGTTTCTAGTCTTTTAAATATCTCTCCTTAAAATGGATTTAAAACACAAAATAATACAATGGAATTGTCGAGGTCTTAAATCGAATTATAATGAACTCTTATTACTTATTTCGCTACTAACCCCATCGGTGTTTTGTTTGCAAGAAACTTTTTTTAAAAACTGATGACAACATAGATGTCAGGGGTTGCAATACATACAACTTTATCTATTCTGATGGTAACAAACCATCTGGTGGCAGCTCAATTTTTGTAAAATCATGTTTACCACAAAGAGAGATCAAATTAAAAACAGACCTACAAGCTGTAGCAGTATCGGTTTCTCTGGATAAAGAAACTACAATTTGCTCTCTATATATATCCCACCCTCATTTTCTTTAAAGCCCTAACATCTTGACTCAATGCTGAGTCAACTTCCATCGCCATATCTTTTAGTTGGTGACTTCAATGGTCACAATATTCTATGGGGCTGTAAAGATATCAATAACAGAGGAGCACTTGTCGAAGATTTTATTGCAAAGAGCGATCTTTGCTTGATGAATGATAAAACTTATACTTACCTTCACCCTGCGACAGGTCATTTGTCTTCTTTAGATCTCTCTTTGTGTCACCCATCTCTCTTCTTGGACTATGACTGGTCTGTTCATGATGATCAGTGCGGAAGTTATCACTTCCCCGTTATAATTGAGAGCGTAAACGAACCAGATGAAGACTGTAACCAGAAATGGAAAATGAATAAAGCCGACTGGGAATTATTCCATAATTTATGTGAAGAAGAGTTATCAATTGGTCACTTAAATGAATCATCTGACATTGTTTCTGATTTCACAGATACACTTATTAATATATCAGAACAATGCATTCCAAAGACCTCCACAAATACTAAGAAAAGCAAGCCTTGGTTTAATAATGACTGTAAAGAAGCTATTAAAAAGCGTAATCAGGCTCTAAATAAGTTCTGCAAAAGTCCCACTTCAGAAAAGCTAAACGACGTAAAAGTTTTTAGAGCTAAAGCTCGGCGAACAATCCGAGCTTCAAAACGAAAGTCATGGCGAGAATATGTCTCCAAATTGATCTACAAAACCCCCATTAAAAAGGTTTGGGATATGGTACGAAAAATTTCAGGAAAAACAAAGTCCTCTAGTTTTACACATTTAAATACTGAATTTGACACAATAGCTTCAACAAAAAAGATATTTCAGATACTCTTGGGAGCACATTCTTGAGAAATTCATCATCGCGTAATTATTCTGACACTTTTAGAAATTGCAAAAAGGACCAGGAGAAAAGAATTCTTAACTTCAAATCCCTTAATCACGAAGAATACAACACACCTTTTAACTTATCCGAACTAGTTGAAGCCATTGAAAAATCACATGATACGGCAACCGGCCCCGATGGAATTCATTATCAGATGCTTAAGCATCTGCCAAAATGTTCTCTTACAACACTTTTAGATATCTTTAATAATATTTGGGAAACGGGGGTCTGTCCTGAGAGCTGGCGTGTAGCTACAGTTGTACCAATTCCGAAACCAGGGAAAGATCATGCAGAGGCTACAAATTATCGTCCGATAGCTTTGACTAGTTGTTTGTGTAAAACATGGGAGAGAATGATAAACAAGAGATAAGTCTGGTACTTAGAGTCCAACAACCTCATTTCAGAATATCAATCGGGTTTTCGTTCGGAACGTAGTACCAATGATAATTTAATAAGACTAGAAACATTTATACGAGATGCTTTTATTAACAAAGAGCACGTAGCTGTCTTTTTCGACTTGGAGAAAGCATATGATACAACATGGCGTTATGGTATATTGAAAGATCTCCATAACATTGGCTTAAGAGGAAAACTTCCCAGTTTTATTGAAAGCTTTTTAGGGGAGCGCATGTTCCAGGTGCGTGTGGTGTCTACCGTGTCAGATTTCTATGATCAAGAACAGGGTGTCCCACACGGTAGTATTCTTTCAACTACGCTATTTAACATCAAAATAAACAATATTGTACAATGTTTGGGCGACAAAACTGATTGTTCCTTGTATGTTGACGATTTCTGTATATGTTACCGTTCAAAAAATATGAAAACAATTGAACGAAAGTTGCAACAAAATTTAAAACGAATAGAAGAATGGACTGATAAAAATGGTTTCAAGTTCTCCAAGTCGAAAACGCAGTGTGTTCATTTTTGTAAGCTACGGAAGAAACACGAACATCCTTCCTTGTTTTTATACGGATAAGAAATTCCTGTTGTTGAAGAAACCAAATTTCTTGGGGTCATATTTGATCAAAAGTTATCTTTTATTCCCCATATTAAATATCTTAAAGCGAAATGCTTAAAAGCTTTGAATCTTTTGAAAGTTTTAGCCCATACAAGTTGGGGAGCAGATCGGTATACTTTATTACATCTTTACCGGTCTTTAATAAGATCTAAATTAGATTATGGGTCTGTTGTTTATGGTTCTGCCAGAAAGTCCTATTTAAAATCATTGGATACTATCCATCACCAATGCCTTCGTCTGGCTATGGGAGCCTTTCGTACCATCCCGTATTAAGCCTTTATGTAGAAGCAGGGGAACCATCTTTAACTTCGCGCAGAGAGAAACTTTCTCTTCAGTATGCTATTAGACTTGCTGCTAATCCATCTAACCCGGCATCCAAAATTTCATTTCCACCTCAATTTGTGGATAAGTATGAAACTAAACCCACAGCAATCAAACCTTTTGGATTACGTATTTTACCACTGCTAGAAAATTCAGGTATCGACCTTAAAAATATTCAAAAACATGAAACGGCGGAAGTTCCATCTTGGTGTATTAAAAAATCTTCTATTCTGTTTGACTTACATGATGGTAAAAAAATCCGAATCAAATCCAATGCTACTCAAACAAAACGTTCAGGTATTGCAGTCACGTTATGAGTATTACCAGCAAGTCTATACTGATGGTTCCAAAGAAGGAGAAAAAGTTGGTTGTGCGTATGTTTCTCAAGATACGCACCAAACCTTGCGCCTTCCAGATGGTTCATCTATTTTTACAGCTGAAGCCAAAGCAATAGACCTAGCTTTAGATTTTATCAGTGCTTCATCATTTCAAAAAGCAATTATATTTTCTGATTCACTTTCTGTGCTTAAGGCTTTAGACCATTCATCATCTAAAAATCCTCAAATAAAACTGATCGAAAAACACCATGAAATTCCTAAAAAGCACCAAATCTTGTTTTGTTGGCTTCCGAGCCATATTGGCATTGTCGGCAATGAGTCTGCTGACAAGAAAGCAAAGGAATCGCTCAATCTTGATCCGTCTGTTTTTAAAATTCCTTTTAATAATTTTAAACCATTTATCAATAGATACATCTGGTCGGAATGGCAAGGCGAATGGGACCGTGCAATAAATAACAAACTCCATGCCATTAAACCTGTCGTTGGAACTAAATGCTCTCCTCCACAGTTTTCCAGGAAAGAGGATGTAGTATTAACACGACTGCGCATTGGCCATACTAGAGTTACTCATTCTTTTATTTTAAATGGTGATGACCAGCCTTCCTGTGTAGGCTGTGATCAGCCATTCACTGTGAAACATATTTTAATTGAATGTGTAGACTTTTCACAGTCCCGTAACTTATACTTCAAAGCTGACTCTTAGCAACAATTGTTTCAAAATGTACCTTTTGAAAATATTATTTTATTCTTAAAAGAAATTGGACTTTTTCATAAGATTTAACTGTTTAAGATTTTTATACATATCAAACTAACTTTTTTTATTTTTAATATCCTCATAATTCTAATTGCCGTTAACCATTAACCGTTTGACGCTTATGACCCAAAAAGAGGGTTAACGCGTCGTTAAACACGAAATCATCATCATCATCATCATGATCGTGACCGAATTTCCGGTCCGGAGCAACCGTGGCAGACGTAGGCGACCCTTCGGGCGGTGGCCCTGCGAGTACTCGCTGATCGGTCCCGGTTGGTGCGGCAGTTTTCCCCTGGAATGTCCTATCGACTTTAGAGGCAGGTTGAATTAGTGTCGCCTTGTTTATTCCTGGGTTGTGGCCGATGGCAGCGTCTGACCTCGCTGTTTGGATTTGGTTATTATAACCTTGGACATTGCCTGGATGGAGTGCCATGTCGCCCGGCATCAAGTAGAGCGCTCTCCCGCAGACGTAATCCAGTGGTGTGGATGCATATTGCAACGTCTTTTGATAGCGATCGATGCTGCTTGGGATGTCGACGGGTGAGGCGATGGCGTCTTCGAGATTCGCGGTAAACTGCTTCTGGGCGTCGAACCCCGTCCCGACTTTGAGAATGTTGGAACGGGTTTGAGCTTGCGCTCCCAGGATTGCCCAAACATAAGTACGAATCGAGGCGTTGAGGCGCACGACACCTGCTTGCGTGAAGCCATCTGATTTATCGAGAATGAACATCGTCCACGCCTTTGAAATGTCCGCATTATGGCGTATGGCATCTTTCGGGTGATAGAAGGGGCCATCGGAGATGTGACCACTGCGGTATTTCCCCGAAGGGGTCATGAATGTACTAAAAGATCCGAGGCCTTGACACCCGTAGTCCCGCTTTTGCCTCCAATCTGTAGAAGGCGAAACGGCGAACTCCTCGCAAAGCAGCTTGTAGGCCCTGGAGTCATATTGGTTATCGTACCATAAATAAGACGCGTCCCCAGGGAGGGCGACTTTTAGCTCCTCAAGCAGACGCCTCGTCGTATAATAAACATGGAAGCAATGCAGGCTTGCAAGAAGGGGCTCCTCCGCTTGGAGATGGTCCTGGAATGAAACACCACATCCGGCTGTTGCGCACCAAACCGCAAAGTTCAGCTGGCAATGCCACCAGCTGAAGGGAGCGTGCTGCCAGCTGCCCCACGCCTTGTTTGCCTTAGTGACGTCCCCGGTAAGCGGAGGGTTTTGATAATGCTGCCAGGTGTTGTCCCACGGCTTGTTTTCCTTTTGTTTGCGTGTAAGCGGATGATTTTGATAATCGAAAATGTTCGGGTATTTGGCAAGGAAGTGACTTCCCTTATCGTCGACCATTATAACTAGGTTGGGCGCCCCTGCTGCTGACTCTTTATATTCATATGGCCGCCTGCCTGATATTTTGCCGAGCTATTTAACGTAAACGCCTTTGTATCCATACCCATTTTGGTGATTATCATGTACATCACACTCACTGACGTTCAAAACGATGTGCCAATCAATCTTGCCAGGGCCCTGTACGAGATTGACGTATTATCAATGGTGGTACCACATATGTACGGTGAAAAGGAACAATAAGGTCTCAAATAAAAAGACAGAAAAAACAATACCTGACGGGTATTATAACGTCTGTGAGTTGAACGAAAAGGTGTTTCAATGGTTGGGCGCCGAACTCACTCTAGATGAACCCTCTGATCTACTGCAATTAACGGTAAAACCCGGAGAAGTTATAACAATGAATCGCGAATTAGCTAATTTCTTAGGCTTTTCCGACAATACTTTCAGACCTCGTCCCCCAACCTTTACCCTTCTCAAGGCGACCTAAAAAGTAATGAACCCCACCCCCAGACGTTCACTGCAGAGCAGCCACACAAGCTGGCCGTCCATCGTGAGTCTACTTTCACCTTGCTGAATTAAGTACTTCAGACAATCTGCATAGCGGTCGCCCCTCTACACTGCTTAGACCCGTCCCGTCGAGAACGAAAAGTGTGGAGCTGGTAGAACTGAATCATTTCCCCTCTTACAGTACAAAAGGTTGTCGTCAGGGCCTATTTCACAGGTAACTATCTCACTTAGAGATGTTACCATTCGAGTATATGAGTGCAACCCTACATATAAGGAATGGTTGACGCAAGCGGCCCCGGTGGGGTCAGAAAATGCCATGGGGTGGCTTTGGCTGATCTTGGTGACACTGAGGGGGTCGATAAGGACGGGAAGGAAGATCGATTGTACGCCTTCCAGCTCTTTGAGGGAGTCTACAAAAGAAAAGAGGTCGCCCAAGCGGGGTCATTGGCATTCGGTGATCTCAGCGACGTAGATACCACATTTGCTGTTCCAAAGCGGGTTCATACGCTGGCCTTCACTGGGAGCAAGTGGGTTGCTTTTGCAGACCCCGTCCAACAAACGGGGTAGCTTATTGACATACAAATCTCGTCTCCAGACGTTGTGACTGGAAAAGAGCACAAAGTTAGGAAGGTTGTGAAAAGTGGCACTAGACTGTGCTCGTATATCCCCGGGACGAAGAACATTGTCGTTTCCGAAGATAACGCGCTGAAGACAAGCAACGACCGGCAGGGAATCCTGAAAATAGTCTTCGAATTCCCCCCAGCGGGAATCATTGGTATGAACTTGCCAACATCATCGATCATCCTTGATCTAATTCTCGGAGATAGACCCGCCGACTTTGTTGATGTGTTACCCGGCTTCAAGCTCAAGTGTAGGCAAGCAAATGCTAATAAAGAAGTTGGGATTTATATACAAGTTCAAGAAACGCCTCGAGTGCAGTACACTCTTGAAGGAATCCAACACTAAGTTGATTACCGTCATTTAGACCTACACAATATTTTTATAGGCCCAGTGTCTCTCAAAAGGCTGCGATTTACGCCCCGTGCGATCACACCAGACCCAGCTATAGTCATTATTAGCCAGTGGTCTATTTAAACCCACCCAGCTCGAGGGTTAGTACACGATGGGTCTCTACCCAGGACTTGAAACCGGAGACAAACACCGCCTTCAGCACGTGACCGAGGTCAAATTCCGTCTCGAAAAAGAACGATACTTCAGAGCCTCGCTGTACAAGAAATACAGACGCGGGGCTAATGTTGTTGATGGGATTGATACCGCGCTTACTGCGACTAGCGTTGGGCCGGCTGCTACTTGCGTCGGGCTCTTGTCAACTATCATCGCGACGCCCGTCGCCATTGGCCTTGGAGCTGGGGTGATTGTGTGTGGGTTGCTGGGCGTTGGCGGGAAATGTATTGGACGAAAACTCCAAAAAAAGCAAAAAAACACGACGAGATTCGTATCTTGGCTTAGTCGAAGCTAAACTCAATCGCTGACGGCATTTCAATCGCGCTGAACGATGATAATATATCTGAAAAGGAATTTCGCCTGATTCTGTGTGAAATCGACAAGTTCAATGAGATGAAAGAAGAAATTCGTCAGCGCCAGAAACAAACTGTTGGTTTGTCGGAGGAGGAAAAAAAAGAAGTTGTTTCAACGTGCGAAAGACGAGGCGTTAATGACGGCCCGTACGAAGCTGTTAGAAGAACTCAATCAACCTACGGCGAGTGGCACTTGAATATTTCTTGCTGGCGAGCTTAAAAACTTAATGTCGGCTCTCAATGAGCTGGTCCAACTTCATATCCCTTAATTGTTTTCTAGGGTCTGTCTTAGATGAAAGGTTCAATTACCTTACAAGCACGCCTAACTCCATAAACAATCACACATACACTATGACAATAATAAGATATTAAAATGGTTTGAGGAATTTTATTATAATAAAATCATTATGTTATCATCAAGGAAAGAATAATCAATCTACCATAACTCCGCGCATCTAAGTGAAAGGATAAAATCTCAGTGTATTGTTCTGTGCTAACACCGCGCACGGCGTGCGGTTTGATTTTATCCTACCACTTTAGATTCATGAAGGCTACCACAACACCGCGCATCTAAGTGGAAGGATAAAATTCCAGTATATTGTTCTGTGCTAACACCGCGCACGGCGTGCGCGTTGATTTTATCCTACCAAGGAAAGAATAATCAATCTACCATAACACCGCGCATCTAAATGGAAGGATAAAATCCCAGTGTATTGTTCTGTGCTAACGCCGCGCACGGCGTGCGCGTTGATTTTCTCCTACCACTTTAGATTCATCAAGGCTACCACAACATTGCGCATCTAAGTGGAAGGATAAAATCCCAGTATATTGTTCTGTGCTAACACCGCGCACGGCGTGTGCGTTGATTTTATCCTACCAAGGAAAGAATAATCCATCTGCTACAACACCGTGAGCGATTACCTACATTTGAGTGGAAGGATAAAATCCCAGCATATTGTTCTGTGCTAACACCGCGCACGGCGTACGCGTTGATTCTATCCTATCAAGGAAAGAATAATCCATCTACTACAACACCGTGAGCGATTACATACATTTGAGTGGAAGGATAAATCCCAGTGTATTGTTCTGTGCTAACACCGCGCACGGCGTGCGCGTTGATTTAATCCTATCAAGGAAAGAATAACCAATAATCTACATTAACACCGCACACGGTGTGAGCGATGACCTATGGAAGCGAATTAACTAGTTGCTCCAAAAAGTCATGACTGCCGGCAGTGCGATATCCAGTTTTAAAAACTTCATCACCAGGGTAGTTCTCCTGCAAATGATTCGTCAATTTTCCAAATCGGCTTTTAATGTTATCAGAAGGTCTTGTGGCCTGAAAAAAAAGAACAAAACGAAAACTAAGGACGAGAATAAAACAGAAAAAGAAAATAATTTGAAACTTTTCAATTCCTCGCCGTCCTATCCATGTCAGCAAACAGTGTAGACCCAGATCAGGGTCCATTCTCGGAAAAAGTACAACACTGTACCGACATTCCCTTGTTTTCAATAATAGTTATTTCCCTCGGACCACAAGCCTTGTCTATCTACATGACAAGTTAAGAAGTGCAACTCTGTACCGTCATTCCCTTATTTCAATACTAGTTATTTCCCTTGGACCACAAGAAAAATTGGCGTGAAAAATTACGTCATCCAAAATGCTAACTGGGTGTGTACTAGGCCTATTTTGGTCTTCATTCTATTTTAACGGACAATTCTGTTAGCAAATAGTGGCGGGTCTTACCGTGTTGTGGGGCGTCTGATCTGGGCCCGCACTGTTTGCTATTTACATTTTGGAGATGTTGCTTCCAATTTTGTGGGATTTTTACCCGACATTGAAATGAAATGACATCTCAAGTCCTGTCGCCCAATGAAATCAATAGGGTTTATAAGCATGGACGGTCCGCCTCGCACCGCGGTTCCTGGACAGGCTTAGATCCTCTAAACGGTTTACCAGTACAGGTGTGCGGGCCGGATTCAGCTCTGCGTGGAAACATCATGCAGCCAATATATTTCTTCAAGCCCATATGGGCGGGGGCGAAACTATAAAACATAAATGGCTAAACAATACTCATATATTTATTAATTTTTCTTTCCAAAAATTGTTATTCCTTTGTGAAACCTCCACAGGATGTTGTGAAATCTCCACGTTGGCGCTGCGCATGCGCAGGAAGGCGGTGCGTACAAAACACCGGATCGGACCCAATTACCGGATCGGACCGTATTTGTACTATCTATCAACTATGTTCTTATATCGAGTCGGTCATATCTGGTCTGTTGGGTGGATAAATTTTCTACACTTTGATGTGACAAACTGTGTATTACTATTATGGTAATATGATATGGTGTTTATTGACGTTTACTGAGGCAAAATAAAAGGCCTCTTACGCACTGGGTGCGATGTGCTGTAAAGGTGCCTTAAGACACAACTTTTTAGGTAAACATGATAGGACCCGCTGGTTTGCGCTGGGCATCCCGCCCGGTGGGGCCCACCTGGGGGGTGGGGCCTACTCTTGGTGGGGCCGACCCGGGGAGTGGGGGTGGGCGCGGGGAAGAAAAATATTTTTTGTCCTAGGCATCCCCACTCGGTGGGGCCGACCCGGGGGTGGGGGTCGGCCCCACAGTGTGTGGGGGTGGGGTTGTCCTTGAACCCTTATTGCTAATACTACTAAATGCGTCTTCCATAGTGAACACAAGGTTTCTCTAAGATTTGAACAAGTGACCTAGTTTTTGACCCAACATGACCCAGTTTCCACTTCGGTCTAAAGTTTATAAAGATAAACCTTCTAACAAAGTTTCATGAAGATAGGATCAAAATGGTGTATTCTAGAGTGTACACATGGTTTTTCTTAGATTTGACCTAGTATCCTAGTGTTTGACCCAATATAACCCAGTTTCACCTTTAGTCTTAAATGCATATAGATAAACGTTCTGGCAAATCTTTATGAAGATTGGATAAAAAATGTGCGTTCTAGATTTGACCTTGTGACCTTGTTTTTAACACAACATGACCCAGTTTCCATTTCAGTTTAAAGTTCATAAGATGAATATACCTACAAAGTTTCATGAAGATTGGATCAAAAATGCGTCTTCGAGTGTGTACACAAGGTTTTCTAAGATTTGACCTAGTGATCCAGGGGCTTAGATATTCCATATGAAAGGAAATACTATAGAGATATCCTTTACATAATATGAAGAGTATATAACATGTGGTTACAGATATATGAGCAATCAAAAAGGTTTAACGCAAAACTTTGACGTATACATTGGTGAATGGACAGACGCACAGACAGCCCAGCAATGGGCTTGACCCAGAGCTTAGTTATTCCATATGAAAGGTAATGCTATAGAGATACCCTTTACCAAATATGAAGATAATCTAACAAGTGGTTACAGAGATATAAGCAATCAAAAAGGTTTAACGCAAAACTTTGATGTAAAGGTTGACGAAAGGCGTGACGGACGAAGAACGAACGAACCAACGAACCAACGAACGGACGAACGAACGGATGGAAAGACAAAAACTATATACCCACTGACATGCTCCGTATTCCGGGGGTATAATTAGCTCAGTACATTCTGTGCTAGTCCCATCTGCTAATAATCTTACTAGTGTGCACATGACGTCTTAGCAACGTCGCATCAACGTCGCGATGATACGACGATGCACAAAAGCTGTGCGGCCGCTGGGAGCTATGCTCCTTCTGGCGTGGGGTATAAAAAGGAGAATTACTTGTCGAAAAAAAAGATCATTTTTTAAACCATTTGATTTAGACATTATAACCCTGATGAGAAGCCGCGTTTAGCGAACTTCGACTGAATGATTCAACTTACCTAAGGCGTATAAAATTACGTGTATTCCAAGCTATACGGTATTGAAGCTTACGGGTCCTGAAAAATTAACCCATAAATACCAATTGTTCAAGTACTCGGGCATTCGGACGTTAGGACAGTTTAGGGGCCACAGAATGTAGCGTCTGATCGGTGTCTTCTCTATTTGCTAAAAGTGCGGCACTTGATTTAAAACTAACAGTTTAACAACAAATATTTTGTAATCAGAGCTCTCACAAGCAGGTGAATAACTGTGTTCGATGTCGGTCAGGAAAGAGTTGTTTATTTGTTTGTTTGTATTGGATCGCAGTAGCAGTGGTACACGTCACTGTCGCCGATGCTGAGGACCTCGTTCCCCGAAATTTTAATGCCGGTCTTTTTCACGAGGGCACCCTAGGTTCTGAAGCAAGGTCCGATTGGCATCTTCGCTGTGCAGCGTGATCGTGAAGGCCAACCTCGCGGTCCCGGGGACGATGACATCATGTTGGCCGAGGTTGGGGAATCGAACGAAAAGCTGCTAGTTCGGTCCGATCGTGCTGGGGTTGTTAGTTATCGTCACCGATTGCCTCACCCCTTTCACCCCAAGAGGTTCGCGGAGGCACCGGTAGGGGTCAAGCTTTCGTCCGTACTTACTTGATGACATGGTGTCAGCTTCGTTGACACTCGACAAATTCGTCTGTTTTAAAGATGCGCGACAACGTTCAAATGCATATACTTGTTACATAAATATGGCTGACTATGATTTCGAAAACCCAACGTTCGACCCAGACGGGCGTGGAATAGACGATGATTATGATTTCGACCCCCCCCCCCCCCCCTATGGAGCCACCACTGCCCGTCCAGCAAGATCTAAACACATCCGGGGACAATTTGCAGAATCTGCAGGGTGAGTTGAAACAGACAGAACTTGAGGCTCAGACAAAGCGCCTGGTTGACACTTTCTACAAAGAAGTGAACCGTGCCTATGGGTTGCGCCCCGAAGGCAGGATCGACTATAGCCAGTTTGGGATTGATGCCGACGGCAAAACAATCTACTGGACCCCAGGCGACAAAAAGATCCCTATCACTGCGACGAGGGGACAATTCCGGTTTCTGGCCCTATCAACACTGGCCACAAGACACGGAGGCTGCGAAGTTTGATGGGGTTCACTGAATACACATCGAATACGCAGCATCCAAGTAGCTCCGCTGTGAAAGCTCTCCAGCAGGCAGATAAAGCCCTCCCGAGCGGTGCGAACCTTGAAAATATCGAACTTCAGGACCTCCCCGGCATAGCCGATAGCGCGCGCCGCAGCGCAGAAGACGTTGAGACCGTTTTGAAGACAATTGATGATCAGCCTATCGACACCGCGTGGGTCACCCAGGCCAAAAGAGAGCTCGCTGGGCTTGAAAAAGCCATGACTCGAACCCGAGATGAGTTGGCGAACAACCTGGCGAAGCTGTAAAAGGTCGACGAGGGAAAATCCCGAGTTGAAAAACGCTTGGCCAGGGAGCAACAAAAACTGACGGAAACGGACGACCCCGAGATGCAGCAGGAGATTTGAGACCGAATCAGAAAACTGGAGGGCGAGCTCTCTGACATCGAAATCGAAAGACAGTCGAGACTCGAAGCCCTTTCTACGAATAGAGAAGTTCTCCGCTCCCAGATTAACAGAATCCGTGAGACGTTCAGGCGGCTCCTTCATGAAGACAAGACGCTGGCTGAGCGAATACGGACACTCTTCCGCGAACAGGGGACAACGATCGTGAGCATCCTTACAGCGGTTGGGATGGCAATTTCGACCCTAGTGCTTGCGCTAACCGGCGGCGGGGGAGTGTACCCGCTCCGGCTCCAAAGCCACCCGGCAAGGGCGGGGTCAAGGAGTGGGTAAAAAAGCACCTTCAGTCCCTCGGGCGTGCCCTGGCCAATTTGGCCGGCAAGGCCGCGGCTGCCCTGCCCGGAATCATCGGATCCATCGTCTATTGGCTCTTGGGCACGCTAGAGAAGGCCGCTTCGTGGCTCGCAGATAATTTGTGGGCCTTGGTCATCGGCGTGGGGGCCCTTCTTCTAGTGGCTGCACGGGACTGGCTAGCGCTCAACCAACCAAAGCACCACTAAGCCAACCCCGATCCCTGCGATTATGAGAGCTGTTTTTTTTTCTTCTTCATGATCGTGACCGATCCCCCAGGTATTAGACTTCCTGCCTTGCCGTGGCCCTGGGGGCTCAATTCCCACTGGGCACATTGCCGATGTGGTCTCTGTGCCCACTGGGAAGAGCTAAAGGAAGTACCACCCGTTTGCCGTAGTTGGCGTCATGTAAGCCGGAAGAAGGGATCCTGGTGGTTGAGGGTTACCTGGGGTTGCGGTGCTTCAGGTATCCAACACGCCTCTTTGGCATGGCTTTTCGGTGTAGACGGGTGGCCGTGCGGTCCGGCAAGGTCAATCGGCTGGTCACGCCGAGCCCTACAGATACCGCTTTGCTTTCTCTTCAATTCTTTTTGTATCTTTCCTGATACCAACCATATGCCCATTTACCTTACCCTTTTCTGTCTTTTTATCTCTAGAAGGCGGTGGCTAAACGGATCAATCGTGTAGGCATTTTGTTTATACGAGTATATCTCACGTGTATCTCTAACACCTGCGAGTTGGATAACCACTCCATTATGGTGTTCCCTTGTAGGGCTCCACGGAGGGCGGAGAGCACTTGGGACGAAACTAAGATATTTTTTATTATGGCTAATGGAAAAAAAAACATAACCGCAACCACGCACCTAACCGCAACGCACCTAAACGTAAAAAAGACGAAGATTCGTCCGAATCGGATGAACACAGTCAAAAATCCAGTCAGCAGTCAAGTCAACAATCGAGTCAGCAGTCTGCTGAACCAAACTTTGACAATGTTCCGCGTTTCTTGGTCGTCACGTCGCTTGACGATACACGAACTATGTCAAGCCTTTCTCCCTTTGTTATCGAGAAAAGTATTGTCGCCATAGCCGTACATCCAAAGAGTATTAAATCACTCAAATCAGGTGACCTTCTCTTGGAACTCGAGAGAAAGCAGCAAGTTGTAAGCCTGCTCGCCACCAAAAAGCTCTTTGATCTTTCAGTAAAAATATCTCTTCACAACACACTAAACTCATCTAAAGGAGTGATTCGCAGTCCAGAACTGCGTCCTTGTTCAGACGAAGAGATCATTGATAACCTGAAGGATCAAGGAGTAATTGGTGTTCGTAACATCAAAGTCCGTAGAAATGGTGTACTAAAACCAACAGCAACTTATGTGTTGACTTTTAATATACCAATTCTACCCAAGAAAATCAAAGTAGCATATCTTTCAATTAACGTAGAGGTATACATCCCAAACCCTCTTAGATGTTACTCTTGTCAGGCTTTTGGCCAGCACGAAAGCAGATGTCAGAGAAAAAACTCTGTCCTAATTGTGGTGATGAAAAGCATGTTGATAATCATCTCAACTGCAAAAATGAACCCAAATGCGTAAATTGTGATGGCAAACATGCTGTTTTCTCCCGAGACTGTCCGGCGTGGAAAAAAGAAAAAGAAATACTCACCGTCAAATACCAAAGGGGGATAACATTCCCAGAAGCGCGGAAAATTGTCGAAGAGCGATACATAACACCAACCACCAGTTTCGCCAGCATCACAAAGGGTGCTGGTGTAAAATGTACCAGCTCCGCAACACAGACTGCTGAATCATACATCGCTGAACTGAAAAAATCTGGTGCATGGAGTAAACCCACTCCAGCACCACAAAGTTCAATCAATTTATCAAAAGGCGCAATCCAGGTTGCTTCGGATCGGTCGACAGCGACCGTACCGAAGCCAGCGCCGAATGTACAAGAGAAACCCGACTCAGGTCGAACTAATAAGGGATCGGAAGATCCGATAAAAAAATCAATTGTCTCAAAGACAACAGACAGACAACGTAAAATGGAAAGAGACAATATAAAATTTCAGAACAGATTCGGATCTTTGAGTGACAGTGATATGGAGTTCGCTGAAACTCCATCATCACCAAGTGGCAATAACAGATCGAGGTCAGCCACACCACGAGCTGGTGGTAGCAGATCTAAACCACCAATTGCACCTCCATAATAGTTTCTAGTCTTTTAAATATCTCTCCTTAAAATGGATTTAAAACACAAAATAATACAATGGAATTGTCGAGGTCTTAAATCGAATTATAATGAACTCTTATTACTTATTTCGATACTAACCCCATCGGTGTTTTGTTTGCAAGAAACTTTTTTTAAAAACTGATGACAACATAGATGTCAGGGGTTGCAATACATACAACTTTATCTATTCTGATGGTAACAAACCATCTGGTGGCAGCTCAATTTTTGTAAAATCATGTTTACCACAAAGAGAGATCAAATTAAAAACAGACCTACAAGCTGTAGCAGTATCGGTTTCTCTGGATAAAGAAACTACAATTTGCTCTCTATATATATCCCACCCTCATTTTCTTTAAAGCCCTAACATCTTGACTCATTGCTGAGCCAACTTCCAGCGCCATATCTTTTAGTTGGTGACTTCAATGGTCAAAATATTCTATGGGGCTGTAAAGATATCAATAACAGAGGAGCACTTGTCGAAGATTTTATTGCAAAGAGCGATCTTTGCTTGATGAATGATAAAACTTATACTTACCTTCACCCTGCGACAGGTCATTTGTCTTCTTTAGATCTCTCTTTGTGTCACCCATCTCTCTTCTTGGACTATGACTGGTCTGTTCATGATGATCAGTGCGGAAGTTATCACTTCCCCGTTATAATTGAGAGCGTAAACGAACCAGATGAAGACTGTAACCAGAAATGGAAAATGAATAAAGCCGACTGGGAATTATTCCATAATTTATGTGAAGAAGAGTTATCAGTTGGTCACTTAAATGAATCATCTGACACTGTTTCTGATTTCACAGATACACTTATTAATATATCAGAACAATGCATTCCAAAGACCTCCACAAATACTAAGAAAAGCAAGCCTTGGTTTAATAATGACTGTAAAGAAGCTATTAAAAAGCGTAAACAGGCTCTAAATAAGTTCTGCAAAAGTCCCACTTCAGAAAAGCTAAACGACGTAAAAGTTTTTAGAGCTAAAGCTCGGCGAACAATCCTAGCTTCAAAACGAAAGTCATGGCGAGAATATGTCTCCAAATTGATCTACAAAACCCCCATTAAAAAGGTTTGGGATATGGTACGAAAAATTTCAGGAAAAACAAAGTCCTCTAGTTTTACACATTTAAATACTGAATTTGACACAATAGCTTCAACAAAAAAGATATTTCAGATACTCTTGGGAGCACATTCTTGAGAAATTCATCATCGCGTAATTATTCTGACACTTTTAGGAATTGCAAAAAGGACCAGGAGAAAAGAATTCTTAACTTCAAATCCCTTAATCACGAAGAATACAACACACCTTTTAACTTATCCGAACTAGTTGAAGCCATTGAAAAATCACATGATACGGCAACCGGCCCCGATGGAATTCATTATCAGATGCTTATGCATCTGCCAAAATGTTCTCTTACAACACTTTTAGATATCTTTAATAATATTTGGGAAACGGGGGTCTGTCCTGAGAGCTGGCGTGTAGCTACAGTTGTACCAATTCCGAAACCAGGGAAAGATCATGCAGAGGCTACAAATTATCGTCCGATAGCTTTGACAAGTTGTTTGTGTAAAACATGGGAGAGAATGATAAACAAGAGATAAGTCTGGTACTTAGAGTCCAACAACCTCATTTCAGAATATCAATCGGGTTTTCGTTCGGAACGTAGTACCAATGATAATTTAATAAAACTAGAAACATTTATACGAGATGCTTTTATTAACAAAGAGCACGTAGCTGTCTTTTTCGACTTGGAGAAAGCATATGATACAACATGGCGTTATGGTATATTGAAAGATCTCCATAACATTGGCTTAAGAGGAAAACTTCCCAGTTTTATTGAAAGCTTTTTAGGGGAGCGCATGTTCCAGGTGCGTGTGGTGTCTACCGTGTCAGATTTCTATGATCAAGAACAGGGTGTCCCACAGGGTAGTATTCTTTCAACTACGCTATTTAACATCAAAATAAACAATATTGTACAATGTTTGGGCGACAAAACTGATTGTTCCTTGTATGTTGACGATTTCTGTATATGTTACCGTTCAAAAAATATGAAAACAATTGAACGAAAGTTGCAACAAAATTTAAAACGAATAGAAGAATGGACTGATAAAAATGGTTTCAAGTTCTCCAAGTCGAAAACGCAGTGTGTTCATTTTTGTAAGCTACGGAAGAAACACGAACATCCTTCCTTGTTTTTATACGGATAAGAAATTCCTGTTGTTGAAGAAACCAAATTTCTTGGGGTCATATTTGATCAAAAGTTATCTTTTATTCCCCATATTAAATATCTTAAAGCGAAATGCTTAAAAGCTTTGAATCTTTTGAAAGTTTTAGCCCATACAAGTTGGGGAGCAGATCGGTATACTTTATTACATCTTTACCGGTCTTTAATAAGATCTAAATTAGATTATGGGTCTGTTGTTTATGGTTCTGCCAGAAAGTCCTATTTAAAATCATTGGATACTATCCATCACCAATGCCTTCGTCTGGCTATGGGAGCCTTTCGTACCATCCCGTATTAAGCCTTTATGTAGAAGCAGGGGAACCATCTTTAACTTCGCGCAGAGAGAAACTTTCTCTTCAGTATGCTATTAGACTTGCTGCTAATCCATCTAACCCGGCATCCAAAATTTCATTTCCACCTCAATTTGTGGATAAGTATGAAACTAAACCCACAGCAATCAAACCTTTTGGATTACGTATTTTACCACTGCTAGAAAATTCAGGTATCGACCTTAAAAATATTCAAAAAACATGAAACGGCGGAAGTTCCATCTTGGTGTATTAAAAAATCTTCTATTCTGTTTGACTTACATGATGGTAAAAAAATCCGAATCAAATCCAATGCTACTCAAACAAAACGTTCAGGTATTGCAGTCACGTTATGAGTATTACCAGCAAGTCTATACTGATGGTTCCAAAGAAGGAGAAAAAGTTGGTTGTGCGTATGTTTCTCAAGATACGCACCAAACCTTGCGCCTTCCAGATGGTTCATCTATTTTTACAGCTGAAGCCAAAGCAATAGACCTAGCTTTAGATTTTATCAGTTCTTCATCATTTCAAAAAGCAATTATATTTTCTGATTCACTTTCTGTGCTTAAGGCTTTAGACCATTCATCATCTAAAAATCCTCAAATAAAACTGATCGAAAAACATCATGAAATTTCTAAAACGCACCAAATCTTGTTTTGTTGGCTTCCGAGCCATATTGGCATTGTCGGCAATGAGTCTGCTGACAAGAAAGCAAAGGAATCGCTCAATCTTGATCCGTCTGTTTTTAAAATTCCTTTTAATAATTTTAAACCATTTATCAATAGATACATCTGGTCGGAATGGCAAGGCGAATGGGACCGTGCAATAAATAACAAACTCCATGCCATTAAATCTGTCGTTGGAACTAAATGCTCTCCTCCACAGTTTTCCAGGAAAGAGGATGTAGTATTAACACGACTGCGCATTGGCCATACTAGAGTTACTCATTCTTTTATTTTAAATGGTGATGACCAGCCTTCCTGTGTAGGCTGTGATCAGCCATTCACTGTGAAACATATTTTAATTGAATGTGTAGACTTTTCACAGTCCCGTAACTTATACTTCAAAGCTGACTCTTAGCAACAATTGTTTCAAAATGTACCTTTTGAAAATATTATTTTATTCTTAAAAGAAATTGGACTTTTTCATAAGATTTAACTGTTTAAGATTTTTATACATATCAAACTAACTTTTTTATTTTTAATATCCTCATAATTCTAATTGCCGTTAACCATTAACCGTTTGACGCTTATGACCCAAAAAGAGGGTTAACGCGTCGTTAAACACGAAATCATCATCATCATGATCGTGACCGAATTTCCGGTCCGGAGCAACCGTGGCAGACGTAGGCGACCCTTCGGGCGGTGGCCCTGCGAGTACTCGCGGATCGGTCCCGGTTGGTGCGGCAGTTTTCCCCTTTGAATGTCCTATCGACTTTAGAGGCAGGTTGAATTAGTGTCGCCTTGTTTATTCCTGGGTTGTGGCCGATGGCAGCGTCTGACCTCGCTGTTTGGATTTGGTTATTATAACCTTGGACATTGCCTGGATGGAGTGCCATGTCGCCCGGCATCAAGTAGAGCGCTCTCCCGCAGACGTAATCCAGTGGTGTGGATGCATATTGCAACGTCTTTTGATAGCGGTCGATGCTGCTTGGGATGTCGACGGGTGAGGCGATGGCGTCTTCGAGATTCGCGGTAAACTGCTTCTGGGCGTCGAACCCCGTCCCGACTTTGAGAATATGGAACGGGTTTGAGCTTGCGCTCCCAGGATTGCCCAAACATAAGTACGAATCGAGGCGTTGAGGCGCACGACACCTGCTTGCGTGAAGCCATCTGATTTATCGAGAATGAACATCGTCCACGCCTTTGAAATGTCCGCATTATGGCGAATGGCATCTTTCGGGTGATAGAAGGGGCCACCGGAGATGTGACCACTGCGGTATTTCCCCGAAGGGGTCATGAATGTACTAAAAGATCCGAGGCCTTGACACCCGTAGTCCCGCTTTTGCCTCCAATCTGTAGAAGGCGAAACGGCGAACTCCTCGCAAAGCAGCTTGTAGGCCCTGGAGTCATATTGGTTATCGTACCATAAATAAGACGCGTCCCCAGGGAGGGCGACTTTTAGCTCCTCAAGCAGACGCCTCGTCGTATAATAAACATGGAAGCAATGCAGGCTTGCAAGAAGGGGCTCCTCCGCTTGGAGATGGTCCTGGAATGAAACACCACATCCGGCTGTTGCGCACCAAACCGCAAAGTTCAGCTGGCAATGCCACCAGCTGAAGGGAGCGTGCTGCCAGCTGCCCCACGCCTTGTTTGCCTTAGTGACGTCCCCGGTAAGCGGAGGGTTTTGATAATGCTGCCAGGTGTTGTCCCACGGCTTGTTTTCCTTTTGTTTGCGTGTAAGCGGATGATTTTGATAATCGAAAATGTTCGGGTATTTGGCAAGGAAGTGACTTCCCTTATCGTCGACCATTATAACTAGGTTGGGCGCCCCTGCTGCTGACTCTTTATATTTGAAATGGCCGCCTGCCTGATATTTTGCCGAGCTATTTAACGCCTTTGTATCCATACCCATTTTGGTGATTATCATGTACATCACACTCACTGACGTTCAAAACGATGTGCCAATCAATCTTGCCAGGGCCCTGTACGAGATTGACGTATTATCAATGGTGGTACCACATATGTACGGTGAAAAGGAACAATAAGGTCTCAAATAAAAAGACAGAAAAAAACAATACCTGACGGGTATTATAACGTCTGTGAGTTGAACGAAAAGGTGTTTCAATGGTTGGGCGCCGAACTCACTCTAGATGAACCCTCTGATCTACTGCAATTAACGGTAAAACCCGGAGAAGTTATAACAATGAATCGCGAATTAGCTAATTTCTTAGGCTTTTCCGACAATACTTTCAGACCTCGTCCCCCAACCTTTACCCTTCTCAAGGCGACCTAAAAAGTAAAGAACCCCACCCCCAGACGTTCACTGCAGAGCAGCCACACAAGCTGGCCGTCCATCGTGAGTCTACTTTCACCTTGCTGAATTAAGTACTTCAGACAATCTGCATAACGGTCGCCCCTCTACACTGCTTAGATCCGTCCCGTCGAGAACGAAAAGTGTGGAGCTGGTAGAACTGAATCATTTCCCCTCTTACAGTACAAAAGGTTGTCGTCAGGGCCTATTTCACAGGTAACTATCTCACTTAGAGATGTTACCATTCGAGTATATGAGTGCAACCCTACATATAAGGAATGGTTGACGCAAGCGGCCCCGGTGGGGTCAGAAAATGCCATGGGGTGGCTTTGGCTGATCTTGGTGACACTGAGGGGGTCGATAAGGACGGGAAGGAAGATCGATTGTACGCCTTCCAGCTCTTTGAGGGAGTCTACAAAAGAAAAGAGGTCGCCCAAGCGGGGTCATTGGCATTCGGTGATCTCAGCGACGTAGATACCACATTTGCTGTTCCAAAGCGGGTTCATACGCTGGCCTTCACTGGGAGCAAGTGGGTTGCTTTTGCAGACCCCGTCCAACAAACGGGGTAGCTTATTGACATACAAATCTCGTCTCCAGACGTTGTGACTGGAAAAGAGCACAAAGTTAGGAAGGTAGTGAATAGTGGCACTAGACTGTGCTCGTATATCCCCGGGACGAAGAACATTGTCGTTTCCGAAGATAACGCGCTGAAGACAAGAAACGACCGGCAGGAATCCTGAAAATAGTCTTCGAATTCCCCCCAGCGGGAATCATTGGTATGAACTTGCCAACATCATCGATCATCCTTGATCTAATTCTCGGAGATAGACCCGCCGACTTTGTTGATGTGTTACCCGGCTTCAAGCTCAAGTGTAGGCAAGCAAATGCTAATAAAGAAGTTGGGATTTATATACAAGTTCAAGAAACGCCTCGAGTGCAGTACACTCTTGAAGGAATCCAACACTAAGTTGATTACCGTCATTTAGACCTACACAATATTTTTATAGGCCCAGTGTCTCTCAAAAGGCTGCGATTTACGCCCCGTGCGATCACACCAGACCCAGCTATAGTCATTATTAGCCAGTGGTCTATTTAAACCCACCCAGCTCGAGGGTTAGTACACGATGGGTCTCTACCCAGGACTTGAAACCGGAGACAAACACCGCCTTCAGCACGTGACCGAGGTCAAATTCCGTCTCGAAAAAGAACGATACTTCAGAGCCTCGCTGTACAAGAAATACAGACGCGGGGCTAATGTTGTTGATGGGATTGATACCGCGCTTACTGCGACTAGCGTTGGGCTGGCTGCTACTTGCGTCGGGCTCTTGTCAACTATCATCGCGACGCCCGTCGCCATTGGCCTTGGAGCTGGGGTGATTGTGTGTGGGTTGCTGGGCGTTGGCGGGAAATGTATTGGACGAAAACTCCAAAAAAAGCAAAAAAACACGACGAGATTCGTATCTTGGCTTAGTCGAAGCTAAACTCAATCGCTGACGGCATTTCAATCGCGCTGAACGATGATAATATATCTGAAACGGAATTTCGCCTGATTCTGTGTGAAATCGACAAGTTCAATGAGATGAAAGAAGAAATTCGTCAGCGCCAGAAACAAACTGTTGGTTTGTCGGAGGAGGAAAAAAAGAAGTTGTTTCAACGTGCGAAAGACGAGGCGTTAATGGCGGCCCGTACGAAGCTGTTAGAAGAACTCAATCAACCTACGGCGAGTGGCACTTGAATATTTCTTGCTGGCGAGCTTAAAAACTTAATGTCGGCTCTCAATGAGCTGGTCCAACTTCATATCCCTTAATTGTTTTCTAGGGTCTGTCTTAGATGAAAGGTTCAATTACCTTACAAGCACGCCTAACTCCATAAACAATCACACATACACTATGACAATAATAAGATATTAAAATGGTTTGAGGAATTTTATTATAATAAAATCATTATGTTATCATCAAGGAAAGAATAATCAATCTACCATAACTCCGCGCATCTAAGTGAAAGGATAAAATCTCAGTGTATTGTTCTGTGCTAACACCGCGCACGGCGTGCGGTTTGATTTTATCCTACCACTTTAGATTCATGAAGGCTACCACAACACCGCGCATCTAAGTGGAAGGATAAAATCCCAGTATATTGTTCTGTGCTAACACCGCGCACGGCGTGCGCGTTGATTTTATCCTACCAAGGAAAGAATAATCAATCTACCAAAACACCGCGCATCTAAATGGAAGGATAAAATCCCAGTGTATTGTTCTGTGCTAACACCGCGCACGGCGTGCGCGTTGATTTTCTCCTACCACTTTAGATTCATCAAGGCTACCACAACATTGCGCATCTAAGTGGAAGGATAAAATCCCAGTATATTGTTCTGTGCTAACACCGCGCACGGCGTGTGCGTTGATTTTATCCTACCAAGGAAAGAATAATCCATCTGCTACAACACCGTGAGCGATTACCTACATTTGAGTGGAAGGATAAAATCCCAGCATATTGTTCCGTGCTAACACCGCGCACGGCGTACGCGTTGATTCTATCCTATCAAGGAAAGAATAATCCATCTACTACAACACCGTGAGCGATTACCTACATTTGAGTGGAAGGATAAATCCCAGTGTATTGTTCTGTGCTAACACCGCGCACGGCGTGCGCGTTGATTTAATCCTATCAAGGAAAGAATAACCAATATTCTACATTAACACCGCAGACGGTGTGAGCGATGACCTATGGAAGCGAATTAACTAGTTGCTCCAAAAAGTCATGACTGCCGGCAGTGCGATATTCAGTTTTAAAAACTTCATCACCAGGGTAGTTCTCCTGCAAATGATTCGTCAATTTTCCAAATCGGCTTTTAATGTTATCAGAAGGTCTTGTGACCTGAAAAAAAAGAACAAAACGAAAACTAAGGACGAGAATAAAACAGAAAAAGAAAATAATTTGAAACTTTTCAATTCCTCGCCGTCCTATCCATGTCAGCAAACAGTGTAGACCCAGATCAGGGTCCATTCTCGGAAAAAGTACAACACTGTACCGACATTCCCTTGTTTTCAATAATAGTTATTTCCCTCGGACCACAAGCCTTGTCTATCTACATGACAAGTTAAGAAGTGCAACTCTGTACCGACATTCCCTTATTTCAATACTAGTTATTTCCCTTGGACCACAAGAAAAATTGGCGTGAAAAATTACGTCATCCAAAATGCTAACTGGGTGTGTACTAGGCCTATTTTGGTCTTCATTTTATTTTAACGGACAATTCTGTTAGCAAATAGTGGCGGGTCTTACCGTGTTGTGGGGCGTCTGATCTGGGCCCGCACTGTTTGCTATTTACATTTTGGAGATGTTGCTTCCAATTTTGTGGGATTTTTACCCGACATTGAAATGAAATGACATCTCAAGTCCTGTCGCCCAATGAAATCAATAGGGTTTATAAGCATGGACGGTCCGCCTCGCACCGCGGTTCCTGGACAGGCTTAGATCCTCTAAACGGTTTACCAGTACAGGTGTGCGGGCCGGATTCAGCTCTGCGTGGAAACATCATGCAGCCAATATATTTCTTCAAGCCCAAATGGGCGGGGGCGAAACTATAAAACATACATGGCTAAACAATACTCATATATTTATTAATTTTTCTTTCCAAAAATTGTTATTCCTTTGTGAAACCTCCACAGTATGTTGTGAAATCTCCACGTTGGCGCTGCGCATGCGCAGGAAGGCGGTGCGTACAAAACACCGGATCGGACCCAATTACCGGATCGGACCGTATTTGTACTATCTATCAACTATGTTCTTATATCGAGTCGGTCATATCTGGTCTGTTGGGTGGATAAATTTTCTACACTTTGATGTGACAAACTGTGTATTACTATTATGGTAATATGATATGGTGTTTATTGACGTTTACTGAGGCAAAATAAAAGGCCTCTTACGCACTGGGTGCGATGTGCTGTAAAGGTGCCTTAAGACACAACTTTTTAGGTAAACATGATAGGACCCGCTGGTTTGCGCTGGGCATCCCGCCCGGTGGGGCCCACCTGAGGGGTGGGGCCTACTCTTGGTGGGGCCGACCCGGGGAGTGGGGGTGGGCGCGGGGAAGAAAAATATTTTTTGTCCTAGGCATCCCCACTCGGTTGGGCCGACCCGGGGGTGGGGGTCGGCCCCACAGTGTGTGGGGTAGGGGTTGTCCTTGAACCCTTATTGCTAATACTACTAAATGCGTCTTCCATAGTGAACACAAGGTTTCTCTAAGATTTGAACAAGTGACCTAGTTTTTGACCCAACATGACCCAGTTTCCACTTCGGTCTAAAGTTTATAAAGATAAACCTTCTAACAAAGTTTCATGAAGATAGGATCAAAATGGTGTATTCTAGAGTGTACACATGGTTTTTCTCAGATTTGACCTAGTATCCTAGTGTTTGACCCAATATAATCCAGTTTCACCTTTAATCTTAAATGCATATAGATAAACGTTCTGGCAAATCTTTATGAAGATTGGATAAAAAATGTGCGTTCTAGATTTGACCTTGTGATCTTGTTTTTAACACAACATGACCCAGTTTCCATTTCAGTTTAAAGTTCATAAGATGAATATACCTACAAAGTTTCATGAAGATTGGATCAAAAATGCGTCTTCGAGTGTGTACACAAGGTTTTCTAAGATTTGACCTAGTGATCCAGGGGCTTAGATATTCCATATGAAAGGAAATACTATAGAGATATCCTTTACATAATATGAAGAGTATATAACATGTGGTTACAGATATATGAGCAATCAAAAAGGTTTAACGCAAAACTTTGACGTATACATTGGTGAATGGACAGACGCACAGACAGCCCAGCAATGGGCTTGACCCAGAGCTTAGTTATTCCATATGAAAGGTAATGCTATAGAGATATCCTTTACCAAATTAAAGATAATCTAACAAGTGGTTACAGAGATATAAGCAATCAAAAAGGTTTAACGCAAAACTTTGATGTAAAGGTTGACGAAAGGCGTGACGGACGAAGAACGAACGAACGAACGAACCAACGAACGGACGAACGAACGGATGGAAAGACAAAAACTATATACCCACTGACATGCTCCGTATTCCGGGGGTATAATTAGCTCAGTACATTCTGTGCTAGTCCCATCTGCTAATAATCTTACTAGTGTGCACATGACGTCTTAGCAACGTCGCATCAACGTCGCGATGATACGACGATGCACAAAAGCTGTGCGGCCGCTGGGAGCTATGCTCCTTCTGGCGTGGGGTATAAAAAGGAGAATTACTTGTCGAAAAAAAAGATCATTTTTTAAACCATTTGATTTAGACATTATAACCCTGATGAGAAGCCGCGTTTAGCGAACTTCGACTGAATGATTCAACTTACCTAAGGCGTATAAAATTACGTGTATTCCAAGCTATACGGTATTGAAGCTTACGGGTCCTGAAAAATTAACCCATAAATACCAATTGTTCAAGTACTCGGGCATTCGGACGTTAGGACAGTTTAGGGGCCACAGAATGTAGCGTCTGATCGGTGTCTTCTCTATTTGCTAAAAGTGCGGCACTTGATTTAAAACTAACAGTTTAACAACAAATATTTTGTAATCAGAGCTCTCACAAGCAGGTGAATAACTGTGTTCGATGTCGGTCAGGAAAGAGTTGTTTATTTGTTTGTTTGTATTGGATCGCAGTAGCAGTGGTACACGTCACTGTCGCCGATGCTGAGGACCTCGTTCCCCGAAATTTTAATGCCGGTCTTTTTCACGAGGGCACCCTAGGTTCTGAAGCAAGGTCCGATTGGCATCTTCGCTGTGCAGCGTGATCGTGAAGGCCAACCTCGCGGTCCCGGGGACGATGACATCATGTTGGCCGAGGTTGGGGAATCGAACGAAAAACTGCTGGTTCGGTCCGATCGTGCTGGGGTTGTTAGTTATCGTCACCGATTGCCTCACCCCTTTCACCCCAAGAGGTTCGCGGAGGCACCGGTAGGGGTCAAGCTTTCGTCCGTACTTACTTGATGACATGGTGTCAGCTTCGTTGACACTCGACAAATTCGTCTGTTTTAAAGATGCGCGACAACGTTCAAATGCATATACTTGTTACATAAATATGGCTGACTATGATTTCGAAAACCCAACGTTCGACCCAGACGGGCGTGGAATAGACGATGATTATGATTTCGACCCCCCCCCCCCCTATGGAGCCACCACTGCCCGTCCAGCAAGATCTAAACACATCCGGGGACAATTTGCAGAATCTGCAGGGTGAGTTGAAACAGACAGAACTTGAGGCTCAGACAAAGCGCCTGGTTGACACTTTCTACAAAGAAGTGAACCGTGCCTATGGGTTGCGCCCCGAAGGCAGGATCGACTATAGCCAGTTTGGGATTGATGCCGACGGCAAAACAATCTACTGGACCCCAGGCGACAAAAAGATCCCTATCACTGCGACGAGGGGACAATTCCGGTTTCTGGCCCTATCAACACTGGCCACAAGACACGGAGGCTGCGAAGTTTGATGGGGTTCACTGAATACACATCGAATACGCAGCATCCAAGTAGCTCCGCTGTGAAAGCTCTCCAGCAGGCAGATAAAGCCCTCCCGAGCGGTGCGAACCTTGAAAATATCGAACTTCAGGACCTCCCCGGCATAGCCGATAGCGCGCGCCGCAGCGCAGAAGACGTTGAGACCGTTTTGAAGACAATTGATGATCAGCCTATCGACACCGCGTGGGTCACCCAGGCCAAAAGAGAGCTCGCTGGGCTTGAAAAAGCCATGACTCGAACCCGAGATGAGTTGGCGAACAACCTGGCGAAGCTGTAAAAGGTCGACGAGGGAAAATCCCGAGTTGAAAAACGCTTGGCCAGGGAGCAACAAAAACTGACGGAAACGGACGACCCCGAGATGCAGCAGGAGATTTGAGACCGAATCAGAAAACTGGAGGGCGAGCTCTCTGACATCGAAATCGAAAGACAGTCGAGACTCGAAGCCCTTTCTACGAATAGAGAAGTTCTCCGCTCCCAGATTAACAGAATCCGTGAGACGTTCAGGCGGCTCCTTCATGAAGACAAGACGCTGGCTGAGCGAATACGGACACTCTTCCGCGAACAGGGGACAACGATCGTGAGCATCCTTACAGCGGTTGGGATGGCAATTTCGACCCTAGTGCTTGCGCTAACCGGCGGCGGGGGAGTGTACCCGCTCCGGCTCCAAAGCCACCCGGCAAGGGCGGGGTCAAGGAGTGGGTAAAAAAGCACCTTCAGTCCCTCGGGCGTGCCCTGGCCAATTTGGCCGGCAAGGCCGCGGCTGCCCTGCCCGGAATCATCGGATCCATCGTCTATTGGCTCTTGGGCACGCTAGAGAAGGCCGCTTCGTGGCTCGCAGATAATTTGTGGGCCTTGGTCATCGGCGTGGGGGCCCTTCTTCTAGTGGCTGCACGGGACTGGCTAGCGCTCAACCAACCAAAGCACCACTAAGCCAACCCCGATCCCTGCGATTATGAGAGCTGTTTTTTTTTTCTTCTTCATGATCGTGACCGATCCCCCAGGTATTAGACTTCCTGCCTTGCCGTGGCCCTGGGGGCTCAATTCCCACTGGGCACATTGCCGATGTGGTCTCTGTGCCCACTGGGAAGAGCTAAAGGAAGTACCACCCGTTTGCCGTGGTTGGCGTCATGTAAGCCGGAAGAAGGGATCCTGGTGGTTGAGGGTTACCTGGGGTTGCGGTGCTTCAGGTATCCAACACGCCTCTTTGGCCTGGCTTTTCGGTGTAGACGGGTGGCCGTGCGGTCCGGCAAGGTCAATCGGCTGGTCACGCCGAGCCCTACAGATACCGCTTTGCTTTCTCTTCAATTCTTTTTGTATCTTTCCTGATACCAACCATATGCCCATTTACCTTACCCTTTTCTGTCTTTTTATCTCTAGAAGGCGGTGGCTAAACGGATCAATCGTGTAGGCATTTTGTTTATACGAGTATATCTCACGTGTATCTCTAACACCTGCGAGTTGGATAACCACTCCATTATGGTGTTCCCTTGTAGGGCTCCACGGAGGGCGGAGAGCACTTGGGACGAAACTAAGATATTTTTTATTATGGCTAATGGAAAAAAAAACATAACCGCAACCACGCACCTAACCGCAACGCACCTAAACGTAAAAAAGACGAAGATTCGTCCGAATCGGATGAACACAGTCAAAAATCCAGTCAGCAGTCAAGTCAACAATCGAGTCAGCAGTCTGCTGAACCAAACTTTGACAATGTTCCGCGTTTCTTGGTCGTCACGTCGCTTGACGATACACGAACTATGTCAAGCCTTTCTCCCTTTGTTATCGAGAAAAGTATTGTCGCCATAGCCGTACATCCAAAGAGTATTAAATCACTCAAATCAGGTGACCTTCTCTTGGAACTCGAGAGAAAGCAGCAAGTTGTAAGCCTGCTCGCCACCAAAAAGCTCTTTGATCTTTCAGTAAAAATATCTCTTCACAACACACTAAACTCATCTAAAGGAGTGATTCGCAGTCCAGAACTGCGTCCTTGTTCAGACGAAGAGATCATTGATAACCTGAAGGATCAAGGAGTAATTGGTGTTCGTAACATCAAAGTCCGTAGAAATGGTGTACTAAAACCAACAGCAACTTATGTGTTGACTTTTAATATACCAATTCTACCCAAGAAAATCAAAGTAGCATATCTTTCAATTAACGTAGAGGTATACATCCCAAACCCTCTTAGATGTTACTCTTGTCAGGCTTTTGGCCAGCACGAAAGCAGATGTCAGAGAAAAAACTCTGTCCTAATTGTGGTGAAGAAAAGCATGTTGATAATCATCTCAACTGCAAAAATGAACCCAAATGCGTAAATTGTGATGGCAAACATGCTGTTTTCTCCCGAGACTGTCCGGCGTGGAAAAAAGAAAAAGAAATACTCACCGTCAAATACCAAAGGGGGATAACATTCCCAGAAGCGCGGAAAATTGTCGAAGAGCGATACATAACACCAACCACCAGTTTCGCCAGCATCACAAAGGGTGCTGGTGTAAAATGTACCAGCTCCGCAACACAGACTGCTGAATCATACATCGCTGAACTGAAAAAATCTGGTGCATGGAGTAAACCCACTCCAGCACCACAAAGTTCAATCAATTTATCAAAAGGCGCAATCCAGGTTGCTTCGGATCGGTCGACAGCGACCGTACCGAAGCCAGCGCCGAATGTACAAGAGAAACCCGACTCAGGTCGAACTAATAAGGGATCGGAAGATCCGATAAAAAAATCAATTGTCTCAAAGACAACAGACAGACAACGTAAAATGGAAAGAGACAATATAAAATTTCAGAACAGATTCGGATCTTTGAGTGACAATGATATGGAGTTCGCTGAAACTCCATCATCACCAAGTGGCAATAACAGATCGAGGTCAGCCACACCACGAGCTGGTGGTAGCAGATCTAAACCACCAATTGCACCTCCATAATAGTTTCTAGTCTTTTAAATATCTCTCCTTAAAATGGATTTAAAACACAAAATAATACAATGGAATTGTCGAGGTCTTAAATCGAATTATAATGAACTCTTATTACTTATTTCGCTACTAACCCCATCGGTGTTTTGTTTGCAAGAAACTTTTTTTAAAAACTGATGACAACATAGATGTCAGGGGTTGCAATACATACAACTTTATCTATTCTGATGGTAACAAACCATCTGGTGGCAGCTCAATTTTTGTAAAATCATGTTTACCACAAAGAGAGATCAAATTAAAAACAGACCTACAAGCTGTAGCAGTATCGGTTTCTCTGGATAAAGAAACTACAATTTGCTCTCTATATATATCCCACCCTCATTTTCTTTAAAGCCCTAACATCTTGACTCATTGCTGAGCCAACTTCCATCGCCATATCTTTTAGTTGGTGACTTCAATGGTCAAAATATTCTATGGGGCTGTAAAGATATCAATAACAGAGGAGCACTTGTCGAAGATTTTATTGCAAAGAGCGATCTTTGCTTGATGAATGATAAAACTTATACTTACCTTCACCCTGCGACAGGTCATTTGTCTTCTTTAGATCTCTCTTTGTGTCACCCATCTCTCTTCTTGGACTATGACTGGTCTGTTCATGATGATCAGTGCGGAAGTTATCACTTCCCCGTTATAATTGAGAGCGTAAACGAGCCAGATGAAGACTGTAACCAGAAATGGAAAATGAATAAAGCCGACTGGGAATTATTCCTTAATTTATGTGAAGAAGAGTTATCAGTTGGTCACTTAAATGAATCATCTGACACTGTTTCTGATTTCACAGATACACTTATTAATATATCAGAACAATGCATTCCAAAGACCTCCACAAATACTAAGAAAAGCAAGCCTTGGTTTAATAATGACTGTAAAGAAGCTATTAAAAAGCGTAAACAGGCTCTAAATAAGTTCTGCAAAAGTCCCACTTCAGAAAAGCTAAACGACGTAAAAGTTTTTAGAGCTAAAGCTCGGCGAACAATCCTAGCTTCAAAACGAAAGTCATGGCGAGAATATGTCTCCAAATTGATCTACAAAACCCCCATTAAAAAGGTTTGGGATATGGTACGAAAAATTTCAGGAAAAACAAAGTCCTCTAGTTTTACACATTTAAATACTGAATTTGACACAATAGCTTCAACAAAAAAGATATTTCAGATACTCTTGGGAGCACATTCTTGAGAAATTCATCATCGCGTAATTATTCTGACACTTTTAGAAATTGCAAAAAGGACCAGGAGAAAAGAATTCTTAACTTCAAATCCCTTAATCACGAAGAATACAACACACCTTTTAACTTATCCGAACTAGTTGAAGCCATTGAAAAATCACATGATACGGCAACCGGCCCCGATGGAATTCATTATCAGATGCTTATGCATCTGCCAAAATGTTCTCTTACAACACTTTTTAGATATCTTTAATAATATTTGGGAAACGGGGGTCTGTCCTGAGAGCTGGCGTGTAGCTACAGTTGTACCAATTCCGAAACCAGGGAAAGATCATGCAGAGGCTACAAATTATCGTCCGATAGCTTTGACAAGTTGTTTGTGTAAAACATGGGAGAGAATGATAAACAAGAGATAAGTCTGGTACTTAGAGTCCAACAACCTCATTTCAGAATATCAATCGGGTTTTCGTTCGGAACGTAGTACCAATGATAATTTAATAAAACTAGAAACATTTATACGAGATGCTTTTATTAACAAAGAGCACGTAGCTGTCTTTTTCGACTTGGAGAAAGCATATGATACAACATGGCGTTATGGTATATTGAAAGATCTCCATAACATTGGCTTAAGAGGAAAACTTCCCAGTTTTATTGAAAGCTTTTTAGGGGAGCGCATGTTCCAGGTGCGTGTGGTGTCTACCGTGTCAGATTTCTATGATCAAGAACAGGGTGTCCCACAGGGTAGTATTCTTTCAACTACGCTATTTAACATCAAAATAAACAATATTGTACAATGTTTGGGCGACAAAACTGATTGTTCCTTGTATGTTGACGATTTCTGTATATGTTACCGTTCAAAAAATATGAAAACAATTGAACGAAAGTTGCAACAAAATTTAAAACGAATAGAAGAATGGACTGATAAAAATGGTTTCAAGTTCTCCAAGTCGAAAACGCAGTGTGTTCATTTTTGTAAGCTACGGAAGAAACACGAACATCCTTCCTTGTTTTTATACGGATAAGAAATTCCTGTTGTTGAAGAAACCAAATTTCTTGGGGTCATATTTGATCAAAAGTTATCTTTTATTCCCCATATTAAATATCTTAAAGCGAAATGCTTAAAAGCTTTGAATCTTTTGAAAGTTTTAGCCCATACAAGTTGGGGAGCAGATCGGTATACTTTATTACATCTTTACCGGTCTTTAATAAGATCTAAATTAGATTATGGGTCTGTTGTTTATGGTTCTGCCAGAAAGTCCTATTTAAAATCATTGGATACTATCCATCACCAATGCCTTCGTCTGGCTATGGGAGCCTTTCGTACCATCCCGTATTAATCCTTTATGTAGAAGCAGGGGAACCATCTTTAACTTCGCGCAGAGAGAAACTTTCTCTTCAGTATGCTATTAGACTTGCTGCTAATCCATCTAACCCGGCATCCAAAATTTCATTTCCACCTCAATTTGTGGATAAGTATGAAACTAAACCCACAGCAATCAAACCTTTTGGATTACGTATTTTACCACTGCTAGAAAATTCAGGTATCGACCTTAAAAATATTCAAAAAACATGAAACGGCGGAAGTTCCATCTTGGTGTATTAAAAAATCTTCTATTCTGTTTGACTTACATGATGGTAAAAAAATCCGAATCAAATCCAATGCTACTCAAACAAAACGTTCAGGTATTGCAGTCACGTTATGAGTATTACCAGCAAGTCTATACTGATGGTTCCAAAGAAGGAGAAAAAGTTGGTTGTGCGTATGTTTCTCAAGATACGCACCAAACCTTGCGCCTTCCAGATGGTTCATCTATTTTTACAGCTGAAGCCAAAGCAATAGACCTAGCTTTAGATTTTATCAGTTCTTCATTATTTCAAAAAGCAATTTTATTTTCTGATTCACTTTCTGTGCTTAAGGCTTTAGACCATTCATCATCTAAAAATCCTCAAATAAAACTGATCGAAAAACATCATGAAATTTCTAAAACGCACCAAATCTTGTTTTGTTGGCTTCCGAGCCATATTGGCATTGTCGGCAATGAGTCTGCTGACAAGAAAGCAAAGGAATCGCTCAATCTTGATCCGTCTGTTTTTAAAATTCCTTTTAATAATTTTAAACCATTTATCAATAGATACATCTGGTCGGAATGGCAAGGCGAATGGGACCGTGCAATAAATAACAAACTCCATGCCATTAAATCTGTCGTTGGAACTAAATGCTCTCCTCCACAGTTTTCCAGGAAAGAGGATGTAGTATTAACACGACTGCGCATTGGCCATACTAGAGTTACTCATTCTTTTATTTTAAATGGTGATGACCAGCCTTCCTGTGTAGGCTGTGATCAGCCATTCACTGTGAAACATATTTTAATTGAATGTGTAGACTTTTCACAGTCCCGTAACTTATACTTCAAAGCTGACTCTTAGCAACAATTGTTTCAAAATGTACCTTTTGAAAATATTATTTTATTCTTAAAAGAAATTGGACTTTTTCATAAGATTTAACTGTTTAAGATTTTTATACATATCAAACTAACTTTTTTATTTTTAATATCCTCATAATTCTAATTGCCGTTAACCATTAACCGTTTGACGCTTATGACCCAAAAAGAGGGTTAACGCGTCGTTAAACACGAAATCATCATCATCATGATCGTGACCGAATTTCCGGTCCGGAGCAACCGTGGCAGACGTAGGCGACCCTTCGGGCGGTGGCCCTGCGAGTACTCGCGGATCGGTCCCGGTTGGTGCGGCAGTTTTCCCCTTTGAATGTCCTATCGACTTTAGAGGCAGGTTGAATTAGTGTCGCCTTGTTTATTCCTGGGTTGTGGCCGATGGCAGCGTCTGACCTCGCTGTTTGGATTTGGTTATTATAACCTTGGACATTGCCTGGATGGAGTGCCATGTCGCCCGGCATCAAGTAGAGCGCTCTCCCGCAGACGTAATCCAGTGGTGTGGATGCATATTGCAACGTCTTTTGATAGCGGTCGATGCTGCTTGGGATGTCGACGGGTGAGGCGATGGCGTCTTCGAGATTCGCGGTAAACTGCTTCTGGGCGTCGAACCCCGTCCCGACTTTGAGAATATGGAACGGGTTTGAGCTTGCGCTCCCAGGATTGCCCAAACATAAGTACGAATCGAGGCGTTGAGGCGCACGACACCTGCTTGCGTGAAGCCATCTGATTTATCGAGAATGAACATCGTCCACGCCTTTGAAATGTCCGCATTATGGCGAATGGCATCTTTCGGGTGATAGAAGGGGCCACCGGAGATGTGACCACTGCGGTATTTCCCCGAAGGGGTCATGAATGTACTAAAAGATCCGAGGCCTTGACACCCGTAGTCCCGCTTTTGCCTCCAATCTGTAGAAGGCGAAACGGCGAACTCCTCGCAAAGCAGCTTGTAGGCCCTGGAGTCATATTGGTTATCGTACCATAAATAAGACGCGTCCCCAGGGAGGGCGACTTTTAGCTCCTCAAGCAGACGCCTCGTCGTATAATAAACATGGAAGCAATGCAGGCTTGCAAGAAGGGGCTCCTCCGCTTGGAGATGGTCCTGGAATGAAACACCACATCCGGCTGTTGCGCACCAAACCGCAAAGTTCAGCTGGCAATGCCACCAGCTGAAGGGAGCGTGCTGCCAGCTGCCCCACGCCTTGTTTGCCTTAGTGACGTCCCCGGTAAGCGGAGGGTTTTGATAATGCTGCCAGGTGTTGTCCCACGGCTTGTTTTCCTTTTGTTTGCGTGTAAGCGGATGATTTTGATAATCGAAAATGTTCGGGTATTTGGCAAGGAAGTGACTTCCCTTATCGTCGACCATTATAACTAGGTTGGGCGCCCCTGCTGCTGACTCTTTATATTTGAAATGGCCGCCTGCCTGATATTTTGCCGAGCTATTTAACGCCTTTGTATCCATACCCATTTTGGTGATTATCATGTACATCACACTCACTGACGTTCAAAACGATGTGCCAATCAATCTTGCCAGGGCCCTGTACGAGATTGACGTATTATCAATGGTGGTACCACATATGTACGGTGAAAAGGAACAATAAGGTCTCAAATAAAAAGACAGAAAAAAACAATACCTGACGGGTATTATAACGTCTGTGAGTTGAACGAAAAGGTGTTTCAATGGTTGGGCGCCGAACTCACTCTAGATGAACCCTCTGATCTACTGCAATTAACGGTAAAACCCGGAGAAGTTATAACAATGAATCGCGAATTAGCTAATTTCTTAGGCTTTTCCGACAATACTTTCAGACCTCGTCCCCCAACCTTTACCCTTCTCAAGGCGACCTAAAAAGTAAAGAACCCCACCCCCAGACGTTCACTGCAGAGCAGCCACACAAGCTGGCCGTCCATCGTGAGTCTACTTTCACCTTGCTGAATAAAGTACTTCAGACAATCTGCATAACGGTCGCCCCTCTACACTGCTTAGATCCGTCCCGTCGAGAACGAAAAGTGTGGAGCTGGTAGAACTGAATCATTTCCCCTCTTACAGTACAAAAGGTTGTCGTCAGGGCCTATTTCACAGGTAACTATCTCACTTAGAGATGTTACCATTCGAGTATATGAGTGCAACCCTACATATAAGGAATGGTTGACGCAAGCGGCCCCGGTGGGGTCAGAAAATGCCATGGGGTGGCTTTGGCTGATCTTGGTGACACTGAGGGGGTCGATAAGGACGGGAAGGAAGATCGATTGTACGCCTTCCAGCTCTTTGAGGGAGTCTACAAAAGAAAAGAGGTCGCCCAAGCGGGGTCATTGGCATTCGGTGATCTCAGCGACGTAGATACCACATTTGCTGTTCCAAAGCGGGTTCATACGCTGGCCTTCACTGGGAGCAAGTGGGTTGCTTTTGCAGACCCCGTCCAACAAACGGGGTAGCTTATTGACATACAAATCTCGTCTCCAGACGTTGTGACTGGAAAAGAGCACAAAGTTAGGAAGGTAGTGAATAGTGGCACTAGACTGTGCTCGTATATCCCCGGGACGAAGAACATTGTCGTTTCCGAAGATAACGCGCTGAAGACAAGAAACGACCGGCAGGAATCCTGAAAATAGTCTTCGAATTCCCCCCAGCGGGAATCATTGGTATGAACTTGCCAACATCATCGATCATCCTTGATCTAATTCTCGGAGATAGACCCGCCGACTTTGTTGATGTGTTACCCGGCTTCAAGCTCAAGTGTAGGCAAGCAAATGCTAATAAAGAAGTTGGGATTTATATACAAGTTCAAGAAACGCCTCGAGTGCAGTACACTCTTGAAGGAATCCAACACTAAGTTGATTACCGTCATTTAGACCTACACAATATTTTTATAGGCCCAGTGTCTCTCAAAAGGCTGCGATTTACGCCCCGTGCGATCACACCAGACCCAGCTATAGTCATTATTAGCCAGTGGTCTATTTAAACCCACCCAGCTCGAGGGTTAGTACACGATGGGTCTCTACCCAGGACTTGAAACCGGAGACAAACACCGCCTTCAGCACGTGACCGAGGTCAAATTCCGTCTCGAAAAAGAACGATACTTCAGAGCCTCGCTGTACAAGAAATACAGACGCGGGGCTAATGTTGTTGATGGGATTGATACCGCGCTTACTGCGACTAGCGTTGGGCTGGCTGCTACTTGCGTCGGGCTCTTGTCAACTATCATCGCGACGCCCGTCGCCATTGGCCTTGGAGCTGGGGTGATTGTGTGTGGGTTGCTGGGCGTTGGCGGGAAATGTATTGGACGAAAACTCCAAAAAAAGCCAAAAAACACGACGAGATTCGTATCTTGGCTTAGTCGAAGCTAAACTCAATCGCTGACGGCATTTCAATCGCGCTGAACGATGATAATATATCTGAAACGGAATTTCGCCTGATTCTGTGTGAAATCGACAAGTTCAATGAGATGAAAGAAGAAATTCGTCAGCGCCAGAAACAAACTGTTGGTTTGTCGGAGGAGGAAAAAAAGAAGTTGTTTCAACGTGCGAAAGACGAGGCGTTAATGGCGGCCCGTACGAAGCTGTTAGAAGAACTCAATCAACCTACGGCGAGTGGCACTTGAATATTTCTTGCTGGCGAGCTTAAAAACTTAATGTCGGCTCTCAATGAGCTGGTCCAACTTCATATCCCTTAATTGTTTTCTAGGGTCTGTCTTAGATGAAAGGTTCAATTACCTTACAAGCACGCCTAACTCCATAAACAATCACACATACACTATGACAATAATAAGATATTAAAATGGTTTGAGGAATTTTATTATAATAAAATCATTATGTTATCATCAAGGAAAGAATAATCAATCTACCATAACTCCGCGCATCTAAGTGAAAGGATAAAATCTCAGTGTATTGTTCTGTGCTAACACCGCGCACGGCGTGCGGTTTGATTTTATCCTACCACTTTAGATTCATGAAGGCTACCACAACACCGCGCATCTAAGTGGAAGGATAAAATCCCAGTATATTGTTCTGTGCTAACACCGCGCACGGCGTGCGCGTTGATTTTATCCTACCAAGGAAAGAATAATCAATCTACCAAAACACCGCGCATCTAAATGGAAGGATAAAATCCCAGTGTATTGTTCTGTGCTAACACCGCGCACGGCGTGCGCGTTGATTTTCTCCTACCACTTTAGATTCATCAAGGCTACCACAACATTGCGCATCTAAGTGGAAGGATAAAATCCCAGTATATTGTTCTGTGCTAACACCGCGCACGGCGTGTGCGTTGATTTTATCCTACCAAGGAAAGAATAATCCATCTGCTACAACACCGTGAGCGATTACCTACATTTGAGTGGAAGGATAAAATCCCAGCATATTGTTCCGTGCTAACACCGCGCACGGCGTACGCGTTGATTCTATCCTATCAAGGAAAGAATAATCCATCTACTACAACACCGTGAGCGATTACCTACATTTGAGTGGAAGGATAAATCCCAGTGTATTGTTCTGTGCTAACACCGCGCACGGCGTGCGCGTTGATTTAATCCTATCAAGGAAAGAATAACCAATATTCTACATTAACACCGCAGACGGTGTGAGCGATGACCTATGGAAGCGAATTAACTAGTTGCTCCAAAAAGTCATGACTGCCGGCAGTGCGATATTCAGTTTTAAAAACTTCATCACCAGGGTAGTTCTCCTGCAAATGATTCGTCAATTTTCCAAATCGGCTTTTAATGTTATCAGAAGGTCTTGTGACCTGAAAAAAAAGAACAAAACGAAAACTAAGGACGAGAATAAAACAGAAAAAGAAAATAATTTGAAACTTTTCAATTCCTCGCCGTCCTATCCATGTCAGCAAACAGTGTAGACCCAGATCAGGGTCCATTCTCGGAAAAAGTACAACACTGTACCGACATTCCCTTGTTTTCAATAATAGTTATTTCCCTCGGACCACAAGCCTTGTCTATCTACATGACAAGTTAAGAAGTGCAACTCTGTACCGACATTCCCTTATTTCAATACTAGTTATTTCCCTTGGACCACAAGAAAAATTGGCGTGAAAAATTACGTCATCCAAAATGCTAACTGGGTGTGTACTAGGCCTATTTTGGTCTTCATTTTATTTTAACGGACAATTCTGTTAGCAAATAGTGGCGGGTCTTACCGTGTTGTGGGGCGTCTGATCTGGGCCCGCACTGTTTGCTATTTACATTTTGGAGATGTTGCTTCCAATTTTGTGGGATTTTTACCCGACATTGAAATGAAATGACATCTCAAGTCCTGTCGCCCAATGAAATCAATAGGGTTTATAAGCATGGACGGTCCGCCTCGCACCGCGGTTCCTGGACAGGCTTAGATCCTCTAAACGGTTTACCAGTACAGGTGTGCGGGCCGGATTCAGCTCTGCGTGGAAACATCATGCAGCCAATATATTTCTTCAAGCCCAAATGGGCGGGGGCGAAACTATAAAACATACATGGCTAAACAATACTCATATATTTATTAATTTTTCTTTCCAAAAATTGTTATTCCTTTGTGAAACCTCCACAGTATGTTGTGAAATCTCCACGTTGGCGCTGCGCATGCGCAGGAAGGCGGTGCGTACAAAACACCGGATCGGACCCAATTACCGGATCGGACCGTATTTGTACTATCTATCAACTATGTTCTTATATCGAGTCGGTCATATCTGGTCTGTTGGGTGGATAAATTTTCTACACTTTGATGTGACAAACTGTGTATTACTATTATGGTAATATGATATGGTGTTTATTGACGTTTACTGAGGCAAAATAAAAGGCCTCTTACGCACTGGGTGCGATGTGCTGTAAAGGTGCCTTAAGACACAACTTTTTAGGTAAACATGATAGGACCCGCTGGTTTGCGCTGGGCATCCCGCCCGGTGGGGCCCACCTGAGGGGTGGGGCCTACTCTTGGTGGGGCCGACCCGGGGAGTGGGGGTGGGCGCGGGGAAGAAAAATATTTTTTGTCCTAGGCATCCCCACTCGGTTGGGCCGACCCGGGGGTGGGGGTCGGCCCCACAGTGTGTGGGGTAGGGGTTGTCCTTGAACCCTTATTGCTAATACTACTAAATGCGTCTTCCATAGTGAACACAAGGTTTCTCTAAGATTTGAACAAGTGACCTAGTTTTTGACCCAACATGACCCAGTTTCCACTTCGGTCTAAAGTTTATAAAGATAAACCTTCTAACAAAGTTTCATGAAGATAGGATCAAAATGGTGTATTCTAGAGTGTACACATGGTTTTTCTCAGATTTGACCTAGTATCCTAGTGTTTGACCCAATATAATCCAGTTTCACCTTTAATCTTAAATGCATATAGATAAACGTTCTGGCAAATCTTTATGAAGATTGGATAAAAAATGTGCGTTCTAGATTTGACCTTGTGATCTTGTTTTTAACACAACATGACCCAGTTTCCATTTCAGTTTAAAGTTCATAAGATGAATATACCTACAAAGTTTCATGAAGATTGGATCAAAAATGCGTCTTCGAGTGTGTACACAAGGTTTTCTAAGATTTGACCTAGTGATCCAGGGGCTTAGATATTCCATATGAAAGGAAATACTATAGAGATATCCTTTACATAATATGAAGAGTATATAACATGTGGTTACAGATATATGAGCAATCAAAAAGGTTTAACGCAAAACTTTGACGTATACATTGGTGAATGGACAGACGCACAGACAGCCCAGCAATGGGCTTGACCCAGAGCTTAGTTATTCCATATGAAAGGTAATGCTATAGAGATATCCTTTACCAAATTAAAGATAATCTAACAAGTGGTTACAGAGATATAAGCAATCAAAAAGGTTTAACGCAAAACTTTGATGTAAAGGTTGACGAAAGGCGTGACGGACGAAGAACGAACGAACGAACGAACCAACGAACGGACGAACGAACGGATGGAAAGACAAAAACTATATACCCACTGACATGCTCCGTATTCCGGGGGTATAATTAGCTCAGTACATTCTGTGCTAGTCCCATCTGCTAATAATCTTACTAGTGTGCACATGACGTCTTAGCAACGTCGCATCAACGTCGCGATGATACGACGATGTACAAAAGCTGTGCGGCCGCTGGGAGCTATGCTCCTTCTGGCGTGGGGTATAAAAAGGAGAATTACTTGTCGAAAAAAAAAGATCATTTTTTTAAACCATTTGATTTAGACATTATAACCCTGATGAGAAGCCGCGTTTAGCGAACTTCGACTGAATGATTCAACTTACCTAAGGCGTATAAAATTACGTGTATTCCAAGCTATACGGTATTGAAGCTTACGGGTCCTGAAAAATTAACCCATAAATACCAATTGTTCAAGTACTCGGGCATTCGGACGTTAGGACAGTTTAGGGGCCACAGAATGTAGCGTCTGATCGGTGTCTTCTCTATTTGCTAAAAGTGCGGCACTTGATTTAAAACTAACAGTTTAACAACAAATATTTTGTAATCAGAGCTCTCACAAGCAGGTGAATAACTGTGTTCGATGTCGGTCAGGAAAGAGTTGTTTATTTGTTTGTTTGTATTGGGTTTTAACGGCCCAGTCAACACTATTTTAGGTCATTTTTGATCCGGTCAGTTAACCCATTCACACTTTATCTTGGAAGGCATTTTAAGTAAGCGATTGACTAGTACAGTGTACGTTCCTTCGCCAGAAATTGACATCTGTCCTTCTCGAATAATCGGAAGGAGAGATTGACCGTAGAAATGATTTCCACGAAAAAATGTTAAGAATCCCGGCAGGTATCGAACCCGCGTCCTCTTGATCACCAGTCAGACGCGCATCCGACTGAGCTACCGAGGCCGGCAAAAGGTTGTTAAGTTGGTCACTGGTAATCACAGAAAGACGAACTTACCCTTTGAACCCTATAGACCTGTACAAAATCCGAGTTGGAAATACATTGTATCTATGTAGACCTTGTAGATCCAGATAAGTCGGTACGTAGCGAGCAGTCTCGCCAGATACTACATGTACACTGTTTGCTATCATGTCAATGAAATAATCTGAAATCTATTTCTATAAGAATATATTTAAGCCTCGAAGAGTCCTCTTTAGATTCTCAGGTATGAAAGAGTAAAATCTCAAACCAGTTGTATAAATATCATCGGAAGGCGTGTCGGAAAATAGTTCCGGGTAGTTTTCTTTTCAGAACTCGATTTTCTGTGCCAATTTATTTGTAAAAGATAATTAGCATGTTAAAGATCAGTTATAAAGGTTTTTTTTTCAACTGAGACTTAAAATATATAATTGGTAGGGCACATATTTGACTTTTATGTCGTTATAAAAAATTAATTAATTAATTATAACAATTAATTAATTTCGGGTAACAAAAATCGATGATGACTTACTTCCCTTGGCGAGTAGCGTCCCTTGACCGGAAGTGACGTCATTGGAGCACAATAGTCGATACACTTGACTGATGTTATTACGTGTTACAAGTTCGTTTGGGTCGAAAGTTAAAACATAGAAGCATGGATATCGAGATAGACAGCGATTTGGACATGAATTCAGATGTAGATGTAGGGGAAGACTCGTTGATACAGCCGTATATGTATGAACCGAGAAGAAACCAAGAATCTGAGGGTTCAGACAGTGAGCTGGACTCGAGTGAGACCGATGCAAATACGAGCAACAATGAGGATGATTTTGTCGTTCCAGATGCATCAGTTTGGTAATTTACTTAATACTAATTCTCCTTGTGTTGTAATGTTTCAGTTAACATATCAATTTCAAATTTACCTCCTGTAAACTACGTATACGCAAGTGCCATACTTTTCTTTTTTCAACAGCAACGTAATTTCGGCAAATTCGTACTCGTTATCAACACGAGTAAAAGTATGCTTATCCTTTTTTTTTTTATCATTCGCGTGGCTTAACTGATGAGCCTACAGAAAATATGGATATCCATTTTCCTTTCAATGTCTACCTTGCCTAGAATACCCGCGAGGTAATGGCCAAACCTGACCAAGTATAGTCGCCGGGCGCGATTCCCAATTCCTTCCAAGGATTAGTAATATAGCTTGGGCCAGTTCGTGAACCCACCCAAAAATATTTCCCAAGGGAAAAGAAAACCAAATTTGGGTCTGTTAGGGCTAGACTAATTTATTAATGCACTTAGAACTTTTCCGCAGTTCCATCCTCAACCTGGTACTGTTATGTTTGGTCTTGAGGACTATTTTATGTGTAAATGTATCGAAAGCACTGAAGTTGAGTCCCGGAAATAGAATTGCGTTGATATAGAAACTTGATACAAGTATCAACTTTCGAAAATAAATCTCGGTTTTTATTCAGACGAATTCTGCGACGTCTAGCTGGCAAAGCTAGTAGCCTAATCACTACAGGCTTCAACAGTGAATTCAGAATAGGCTTCAGAAAGTTGGGGTATACTACAAGTAAACCCCTCCAAAACCTACAAGCATGTTCATACAAAAATAATACTAAACATAGATTTAACATACCTTTCAATATACTTTCAATCTCCCGACACAATGTTGCGTATACTCGTTACAACTTGACCTGCTGCTAAAGTGTTCGTTTTTCTCAGGGTTTTTATATCTATGAATACTACCAGAAAATCATGCACACTCATATTAACTTGCTAAAATCGTGGCGAGGTGGAGATACCGTCCACAAATGAAGCTAAATGAGGCAAAAATCGAGTAGATAATGGATTTGCGTTCAAATAGTATATTTCCCATAGGAAAAATTGATGAAACGACCCTATAAATCAATGCCATGACTCCTGTCAAAACGAACACCCACACAACACGTGACGGGAATGAAAATCATATATGGCACAATTTGGCGGTTGGCGATTTTTAGGCAAATTTTATAGAACTCAGCCTTATAGCGCCCCCCCCCCCCCCTGTATTGTAAAAACAGATCTCCATAAACCACTCATGCATACATCGTATGATATGTGCATGACTTGTGCATGGAGCAGCACATTTTGCCTACCATATTTCACCTAATATATTTCACTCACACCGCCCTACCATATATCTACTAAAATAATTTAGATGTGCATAAGCACCAGAGAGGTTTCCTATTCCATCTCGTAACAAAGGTTTCCCCTTTTGGAGAAAAAACAATCAGAATGTTTTTTTCTTTGTGTACAGAGATGGAATAGGATGAGCCTATCTAAACAAGACAGCTATTTACACAACAACCGTGCGAAAAATTACCTACTAAGGTAGTCTGCCCCCAAATTTTCTTAAGTAAAATTTAGCTAGTAAGCCAAGGTGGTTTTTCCCAGAATTTTCCCGTTCCCCTGACATTCTGCTGTTTGTTAGAAAAAGGATATCGTTTTAATCTCACTGGAGGTGGCCTTTCTGGCTTAACTGATTTAATTGTTTTCACAGGTTCTGACATAAATGTGGTACATATAATTTGGTCTGTCTGACATGTCAGTCCTGCAAGGCTGTTCTCTCGGCTCTTCTGTCTCCTCACTCTCCTCTGACGTTAGTGTGTGTGGGACGCTAACGTCACCGTCACTTTCCGGTTGCTCTGCAGTTTCAAAACTGCTGTCTTCAAATGAAGACTCGTCGACGTCATTTCTGTGCCTGTTTTTAACCTGTTAGTTTTAACAGGTTAAAACTACGGATTTCCTTATCTGGTGTGCAAGAATATACACTGTACTTAATAACCGTAGTTGCACAGGCTGTTCTGCAGTTTAATGTTTCGCAAATGGCAAACATAGTATTTCTGTCAAGGTGTGAGGTATTATTGTAACCATATTCATATAACTGCGATACCTTTTTCAGGATCTACCATAATCAAATCTAAACTAGATGAGGCGAAGCTGCTATCGGATCCTTTGACTCTTGATGTTTACTGTGCACAGAATTACACAGTGGAGCGTGTACAAAGTATCGGTGGTCACTTTACAGTAAATTATAACGCAGCTGCTGCAGGTCACCAGCATGCTCTTGTTAGTTTCAAAGAAGACAACACATGTGGAGAAGCCAGGAACATGTCCGTTGTCGGACAGAAAGAATCAAGCTCAGATCAAGAAGAAGGTCTCAGTGACAGTTTAAAGCTAACTCTAATTTTGTCTGTGACAGGTGTGACTGCACTGGCTATAACATGTTTCAGCATCATTTATATACTGTTGAAGCGGGGCAGTCACAAGCCTGTATCTCCAATTTAAGATACAGTCGAACTTAGCTCGAACACCTTTGGGACCATAAATATTTGTTCAAAATAGGAGTAGTTCGACCTACTGAGGTTTAATCACAGTTTTAGGTTATGAAACATAATGGGAACTTTAATATCTTGTATAAAATAAAAGTACACCTGTGGACCCAAAACAGTTCAGACTCCTATGACGGTGTCCCACAGGGTAGTATTCTTTCAACTACGCTATTTAACATCAAAATAAACAATATTGTACAATGTTTGGACGACAAAACTGATTGTTCATTGTATGTTGATGATTTTTTGTATATGTTACCGTTCAAAAAATATGAAAACAATTGAACGAAAGTTACAACAAAATTTAAAAAGAATAGAAGAATGGACTGATAAAAATGGTTTCAAGTTCTCCAAGTCGAAAACGCAGTGTGTTCATTTTTGTAAACTACGGAAGAAACACGAACATCCTTCCCTGTTTTTATACGGATCACAAATTCCTGTTGTTGAAGAAGCCAAATTTCTTGGGGTCATATTTGATCAAAAGTTATCTTTTATTCCACATATTAAATATCTTAAAGCGAAATGCTTAAAAGCTTTGAATCTTTTGAAAGTTTTAGCTCATACAAGTTGGGGAGCAGATCGGTATACTTTATTACATCTTTACCGGTCTTTAATAAGATCTAAATTAGATTATGGGTCTGTTGTTTATGGTTCTGCCAGAAAGTCCTATTTGAAATCCTTGGATACTATCCATCACCAAGGCCTTCGTCTGGCCATGGGAGCCTTCCGTACTTCTCCCGTATTAAGCCTTTATGTAGAAGCAGGTGAACCATCTTTAACCTCGCGCAGAGAGAAACTTTCTCTTCAGTATGCTATTAGACTTGCTGCAAATCCATCTAACCCGGCATCCAAAATTTCATTTCGACCTCAATTTGTAGATAGGTATGAAACTAAACCCACAGCAATTAAACCTTTTGGATTACGTATTTTACCACTGCTGGAAAATTCAGGTATCGACCTTAAAAATATTCAAAAACATGAAACCGCCGAAGTTCCATCTTGGTGTATTAAAAAACCTTCTATTCTGTTCGACTTACATGATGGCAAAAAATCCGAATCAAATCCGATACTTCTCAAACAAAACTTTCAGGTACTGCAATCACGTTACGATGATTACCAGCAAGTCTATACTGATGGTTCCAAAGAAGGAGATAAAGTTGGTTGTGCGTATGTTTCTAAAGATACGCACAAAACCATGCGCCTTCCAGATGGTTCATCTATTTTTACAGCTGAAGCCAAAGCAATAGACCTAGCTTTAGATTTTATCAGTTCTTCAACAATTCAAAAAGCAATTATATTTTCTGATTCACTTTCTGTGCTTAAGGCTTTAGACCATTCATCATCTAAAAATCCTCAAATTCAAAAATTGATCGAAAAACATCATGAAATTTCTAAAACACACCAAATCTTGTTTTGTTGGCTTCCGAGCCATATTGGCATTGTCGGCAATGAATATGCTGACAAGAAAGCAAAGGAATCGCTCAATCTTGATCCATCTTTTTTTAAAATTCCTTTTAATAATTTTAAACCATTTATCAATAGATACATCTTGTCGGAATGGCAAGGCGAATGGGACCGTGCAATAAATAACAAACTCCATGCCATTAAACCTGTCGTTAGTACAAAATGCTCTCCTCCACAGTTTTCCAGAAAAGAGGACGTAGTATTAACACGACTGCGCATCGGCCATACTAGAGTTACTCATTCTTATATTTTTAATGGTGATGATCAGCCTTCTTGTGTAGGTTGTGATCAGCCATTCACTGTGAAACATATCTTAATTGACTGTGTTGACTTTTCACCCTCACGTATTTTATATTTCAAAGCTGACACTTTGCAACAACTGTTTCGAGATGTACCTGTTGATAACATTATTTTATTCTTAAAAGAAATTGGTCTTTTTCATAAGATTTAACTGTTTCAGGTTTTTATACATTATCATTCTGACTTGTTACTTTTAATATCATCATAATTATTCATGCCGTTTAACCGTTAACCGACTGACGCTTATGACCCAGCAGGAGGGTTGACGCGTCGTTAAACAAGAAATCATCATCATCATCAGACTCCTATGACGGCCCCCGCCCATAGGGGCTTTTAGAAATATATGGGCTGCATGATGCTTCCACGCAGAGCTGAATCCGGCCCGCACAATAGTACTGGTAAACCGCTTAGAGGATCTAAGCCTGTCCAGGAAACGCGGTGCGAGGCGGACCGTCCATGCTAATAAACCCTATTGGTTTCATTGGGCAACAGGGCTTGAGATGTCATTTCATCTCAATGTCGGGTAAAAGTCCCACAAAATTGGAAGCAACGTCTCCAAAATGACCTTTACAGTGTTGACGGGGACGTTAAACCTCAAATCAAACAAACAAACAG
>CAUZLF010000002.1:395898-550568 GCA_963580285.1 Lucinisca nassula
CATCATCTCAAGCCGCCTCACCGGAGCTGGGACATTAGAAAAGGGACATTAAGTATGGAGTAGAAGTAAGCCTTCGACCCCATCCCTGTTGCAAGCAGAATAGGCCCTTGCGCTGCTGAACCAAAAACAGTAGAACGTCCGGTACTGAAAGCTACATAGCACCACAACTTCTACCCAACCTCACACACCATTATACCTTATCTGTATATGTTTAAAATAATATATCTGTAGATAAGCGATAACTGGCGATTTAATTGCTTGCCTTGCATTTCTGTATTTAAAAGAATCACAGTTGCTTTAATGTGGGAATTCATTATACCAATTAAAAATGGTCTTTATACTGTAATGTCGGTTTTTGTTGCAATATGCAAATTATTGATACGTAACTACACTTTCTATATCATAAAATTTCTGTCACTTGCAATATACCTGCTTTTCCTTGCATTAATTATGTCTCCGAAAAATGTGTTTTTTATTACATATGCTGTGTCAGGTGTATTCAAAATTGTCTTCTGAAAGGTAAATCTGCGGTTTGAAGGTTAGAAATGTCATTTAACGGTTGCGCACGATTAAATATTCTGATGACATTCCTACAATGTGAGTCTAAAACCGCTGGTGGTGACGCAAAATATTTTAAGTTATATAAAAAATATTTCATTAAAGCGTTATTGTACTTATATAGCGCTGATTAGGAAATGCTGGGCCGTCGCCGAAAACTGTACAGGTAAACTCTCAAGTACAGTTTCTGTTAACGCATGTAAGGAATACATTAAAATTAGGGTTTTAGTAGATAAATACCTTATTATCCCTTGAGGAAGTTAATGAATTCTACTGAACCATATCTGTGACCATAGAAATATATTTTCGAAAATTAAAATAATTAGATTACAGTTTATATTGCATTTGACAAATATGGATTTTTCATTTTGGAAGCTAGTCAGATTTATAGAGTTATACAATGTATATCAACTTTATTAATTTATTTATTTATTAATTTTACATGTCTTTTCCAAACGTCATCAACCACATATATGAAGCAAACACTAACACACATACAAGAAAACTTAAAACTACAATCTGCATTGGGTTGAATGATCACCCAGCGAAGAGTAACTCAAAATATTTTCACGAAAATTTATAATAATAATAATAATAATAATAATAATAATAATGATAATGATTATGTCGATGGCACGCTATCGCAAATCTTCGCGATTACCTCATAGGGGTTACGTACCAAATAACATATTTTAAAAGTACACGGACCCCTATCTCCGCGACACCACGCCCCCTCCACAAAGTCTAGCTTCTGGGGCATGACCCAGGGGTCACAGCCTAAATCCCGTTCAATATGGTTTAGAGTTTCCATTTCTCATTACTTCTGCAAAATTTGGTATCAAAATCTATAAAATTGACTTTTTAATTCGATTGTATTGACATTTGACCCCTTCCCAGCCAGGGTCCCAATCTGACCCAAATTTCAAAATATTACTTGAATTACATTCTACTAATCAACCCCGTCGATTTGATATGCCACATGACTATGTTCCGAAAAACGTAAATGAGAATGACCCAGGGGTCACAGCTGCAATCAAATGTTTTACGTATTTCATTACTCATCACTTCTGCAAAGTTTGATATCAAAATCTGAAAAATTGACTTTGTAATTGAATTTCGATGGTCCGATTTCAAAATAATTTCACAGAAATATTTCTGAGGTGACTCTCTACCAAAATAGCCTAAGTGGTTCCACCCTGCTGTACAAGATGGCTACCCGAGCTATAAAAAGAAAAAGAAAAAACTTTAAATGTCATCTCCTCCAAGACCACTGGCCAGATTTCAGAATAATTTCATAGAAATGTTCCTTGGGTGATTCTCTGCCATAATTGCTAAAATGGTTCCACTCTATTGACAACAATGGCCGCTAAAGCTAAAAATAGAAACAAACTTTAAACGTCATCTTCTCTTAGCCCTTTGGTCCGATTTCAAAATGATTTTACAGTAATTTTCTTTGGATGACCCTCTACCATGATTGCTGAAATGGTTCCACTCTGCTGAACAAAATGGCCTCAAGAGCTAAAAATAGAATAAAACGTAAACAACATCTCCCCTCAGCCCTTTTGCCCGATTTCAAAATAATGTCACCCAAATGTTTCTTGTATGACTCGCTACCAAAATTGTTAAAAGGGTTCTGTTTGCTGAATAAAATGGCCACCGGAGCTAAAAACAGAAATAAATTAAGTGCAAATTTCCGGTTTTGCAGCATGAATGTTATCATTTAATTACTGTATGGCATTATTTTTCTTCACTTGGGCATCCCAATCTAAGGACTTTGCACGGATTAAGTATCAACCCTGCAAAAATTAATGACACAAGAAAAGCATGTTCGGTCACCGACAAACTCATCGCCTCCTGAAGGATATGAATCCCAGGACCACTAGCACCAGAGTCCAGTTAACTAACCACTGAGCTACAGGGTAGAGTAGTTTACCTATCAGACAGTTCAATCACACACATTTTGGAGGCAGCTCACCAGCACATTTGACGATCAGTCACTGACAAAATTACCAAAGAGTTACAGTATAAACATATTTTATTGCATCATAAATCAAGCAACAGGGTCGGGCCACAAGTTCTGCCAACATTAGTTACGGCCCTCCCCTACAAAACAGTATTACAGTAATATATACATGCACATGATAGTGGCAAATACAGAGACATTTTGAATACTTCTTATGGAGTGATATAACAAATAAACATACATCACATTTTCCAAAGATGATGAGAAAAAGAAAAAAATGGTGAGAAAAAAAAATGTATAAGATGTATAATGAATAATTAAATAAAGAAAAACAGTGTGATAAAAATAATAAAGTGAAAATGGAATGAGATGTCATGCTGGCCTAAGTGAGCAGCAGCCTAGTTGGCGAACCTTCTAGTATCCTTAATAAATGTTTGTGCTGCTGTAAAGATGAGAGTGTTATCTTCTATCGACAGACTAACATCTCCAAATAAAAGAATATTAATATTGAGTAGATGAAAAGCTCTGGTTGATTGGAAAAGAATTACTCTTTCGCTAGTGTAATGTGAGCAGTGAAAAAAATAATGAACAGCATCTTCGGCTTCGTCAGAGCAACTACAAGTGAAATTAGGTGATAAGTGATTAATATATAAGTCAAGACGTAAATTACTACAATTATTTCTAATTCTTGCGTGTAAAGCAGAAACATATCTGTTACCAGTTCTATAGTGTAATGGGACTTTCGAGTTGTTTTGATGCCTTTTCATTTGATACTTAAAACTTGCCAGAGACGGTGAATTACGTAATTCGACGTCAAGAGAATTCCATGCTAAAATTGAGGATGGAATACAAGATTTGCGAGAGATTTCAGTCCTGCAGAAAGGAGCGGTAACATCTGCTTGGTTTCGGAGATTGTATGCATTTGCTTCTCCCACTAAAGGGGGAATTAGATCGGATATATATGTAGGAACTAACCCGTATATTGATTTATACATAAATACAAGTTTTTGCTGTCTGCGACGTTCCAAAAGTGACACCCAGCCACATTCTCTGTACAGGTTGTCCAGAGAAACTGATCTGGTTAAGCCTGTAACTATACCAAAGAGTTTGTCAGTAATAGAACAATTGCTAGATATGTGAATGAAAGTTACTTATTGAAAAACTCATATACCTTTTTGGTTTCTTTGGTCTCAGTATGGCAGAGTTATGGCCCTATTTTGATTTTGCCATTCTTACTCTATGGAACATCGCCTGAGGCCTAGTTTCCATATAATATGAAACATCTTGGTCTCAGGTGAGCGATCCAGGGCCATCATGAACCTCTTGTTTAATGAAACGTGGGGTTAATAATAATAATAATAATAATAATAATAAAAATAAACATGTAAAAAACATCGGTTTTGCTTTTGATCCTTCTATCATTGAAATTATGAACATTATACAAAGAAATACTGAACGATACAACCTATTCTTATGATCTGAGCCATGCAAACACCATTGATTTGTACCCGTGAGTTATCCGAATGAAGCATTATGTCACGACAACTTTTCTGATAAGCGCGCTTGCTAAATATTGTCTCTTGTCCATCGATATCTCAACTGGGGATAATATTCAGCAATAAAAATAAAATAAACTTAATATGAATGCCATAGTCGCCGCAATATGGACACAGTGCGCTCAGAATTTTCATTTTTGTCGTTAAAGTAAGCCCTGTGAAGTATTTCTATTAATCACATGATGAGTCGCAATGGTATGCTCCGTATGCTGAATATGGACATATTTCTTTTCCTCAACTCATTTAATAAATTCAGTTATACATGAACACTCATGACGATGCTCTATTTTCAGTAAATAAAACAAGTCGGCAGCAACGGGCATCCGTGGCCTTGTGGTTTCAAATACTGACTCTTAATCAGTAGGTCTATCGCCGCTGTCGGCCCCGCCAATCGGGGATTAAAGAAATAGATGGGCTGCATGATGCTTCCACGCAGAGCTGAAACCCGACCAGCACACGAGTACTGGTAAACCGCTTAGAGGATCTAAGCCTGCCCAGGCAAAGCGATGCGAGTTGGACCGTCCATGCTTATAAACCCTATTGGTTTCATTTGGCGACAGGGCTTGAGATATCATTTCATTTCAATGTCGGGTAAAAGTCCCACAAAATTGGAAGCAACGTCTCGAAAATGACCTTTACAATATTGAAGGGGACGTTAAACCACAAAACAAACAAACAAAACAAACTATCGCCGTTGTGGTTCGGTCCTCGCTCGGGCACATTTGCGACGACAAATTCTGCAACGGAAGGTCAGGAGGTTTTTCTCCGGGTACTCCGGTTCCGCCCATGTCTGATTAACGATTTGCTCGAAAAAAGTGAAAAAAGTGAATTTATACTCGTGCTTTATGAGCACCAACATATCCATTATCCATTATTATGCATTTAATGATGAAGACGCTTTGTTTATCGAAAGATTTGCTTGTTTTGATATAATGGCTCTCCAAACCAACTTTGGCATGAGTTGATCTGACAAGCAAGTACGACCAAAGTCAAAATAACGAGCATAATGTTTTGCCTTGCCATGCGCTTGATAGAAGGACTCTCAAGCACTTATTTTTATGACTAGAATGGAATGACCTAGTGCACTGTGCACTCTTTGTGGTGAACATGTTATACTAAAAAATGAGCTTCATTAGGCAAAAGCAGATATTAATCGTGACATGCGCGTTCTGTAGCTTGGTTAAAGTTGCGTCGGACTGGTGATCAGGAGAGCGCAGGTCGGCAACATTCTTTCGTAGAGATTAATCGTGAAATATAATGTACGGCCATTCTCCCCTTCTCTTGTTTCGAGAAGGGTAGTTGTCAGGTTCTGGCGACAAAGGCTGCACTCTACTGGTTAACCGATCACTTATAAGCCTTTCTATCAAATGCTTTGTTAGGTAAACTGACCTAAAATGGGTTGACTGGGCCGCTAACTAAATCTATATGAGCTACGACAATGTGTCATATGACATGTTTAACAAGCTCAGTTTCTATGCAGTCTGATAAAGGTCATCATCGTTCGCTATGTGGGTGCATATTGACCCTGTATTCTGTTTGATTTAATACACATACTGATTATAGCATTGGCTGAACGTAGTGCGCGTGGTTTTTGCGTTAGATGCCAGTATATGATAATAAATAATTTCTACTCACAATGACATCTTTGCTCTTCAGTGGTACTAGCTGCAGATGTACTGTAAAATCTTCCTAACAGCAAAATGCATACACTTGAATAAGCCAACATTCCGTTTGGAATAGCAAGTAGCAAAAATGCAAGCGCTTAAAATGAAGGTAAATTTCAGAATGAAGCTGTCTGGTATTACAGGTATTGGCAAATTGCTAAATGAATTTAATGTTTGCACTTTCAAAGATCTAAAAAGGACACGTATGCTCAACTAGTAAAATTTGAATGCCCGTCAGTCTACCTGAGACTTCATCGGCTGGCTATAAAATTTTAAAACAGAAATCAGCACATCTGGGCACAATAACTTACATATGCAGAATGGCCCATGCTACTGAAAAACAACATACAGTCCAACAATGGCTCGGAACATTTGTGTGACCCGTCTACTGGCTACAAACAGGAGCAGTCATATACTCTGAGGGCAAGTCATAGTGCCAGATAAAAGGACATGAAAATGTTAGAGATACAGTTTGCGTCTACTGAAAAAATAACAGTCACTGTGTTGTGTTACCCGTTAGTCTCGCCTAAACGAATGTATTTACATATTAGAGAAAATAGTACCTTATTAGTTCTCATACATTTCTATCTCCGCTAATCATTGCCCAACCTTCGGTTTCTAAATATGCTCATATTGCCTATTTTGCTGGAGCGAATACGTCAGATTTCACAATCCTCCGAATGGGGGCGCTTACGGATGTCCTAACGATAAACAGGATACTCTGTTCAGGTTTAAGATAATCGTATTATTTTGTGTAGGGTGTCACGATGCTAATCCTGTACAAGTCATTATCTTTGGAAAGTTAGAAAAAAAACAACAGTATAAATACACAGTACAAACACAGATCATTGTGTGCGAAACTTAGCAGAACCTTCTCTATGCGCTTTAGGATTAACCAATGGTTTCTTTGTGCAAGCAGGGCAGCTGGATCATGACTTAATACGAATATGGGCATTAGAATCTGTATTTTCACACAAATAAAGCATTGGCTTCATTTGAACATAAAACACACTTGCTATTTTTGTTTACGTCTCCAAAATGGCCTTTACAGTGTTGACGGGGGCGTTAAACCTCAAACCAAACAAGCAAACTATTTGTGTTTAATGTATAATGTGTCGTTCTGTTTACAAATACTTCAACCTGAGTTTACTAGTAGGCAGAAAACTTAAGTTCAAGTCTAAATGAAAAGACAGGATTGCAGACACAGAAGTTAAGAATAGGACAGGGATGCAGAGGAACGTTCTCTTCTGAACTGGCATATTAAAGCTGTACAAGTCAAATGATGGTGAGAAGGTGCTATGCAAGAACTCCCTCAAAGTTTAACAAACCAACAGAGTCGTGGGGACCAGCAAAGTGGCGAGGCCTCATATAAGAGGATGCTGGTCTTTTCACCGGTCCTAATAAAAGCTTTTACTGACCGTTCTAAGGTTTTAATTTATCAATGCTGTAGTTTGTCTTTGCATGCACGTATTGCTTATAATCAATTTTGTGATAGCCGTTTGGCCATTTTGGGGGAAGTAAATGTAGTTTTGGCTTTCCGTTTGTTACAAATTTAATTATGGTGAAATAGAAGTGAAGGCAATGATTAGGAATCGACGCGATTAACCCACAGCTCCCAGGGAAAGAATCACAAACATGAAACAACTAGACCCTAATGGAAACATCAATAGCGGAAAGCAAAAAGGACAGTTACTTTCTCACAAAATGGCCAATCGGCTATCCAAAACAACATAATATAAGCGATACACACACTCAATGACAAACTATAACAACACTAAACCGCGACAGAAGAACCGCTGTGGAACGGTCAGTGAAACGAAACTTAAAGACACAATTTTATATCACTTCATTTCAACGTGTATTTACCGATCATGTTTATCCATTATTAATTCGTTACATAATACATACAGACCGGACGGAAGTTCATGACGTTACGTTACGTTACGTTACGCCAACTTCCTTAGTAACAAGACGCCATTATATGGACATCGCTATACTTGAATAAAGGCTTTGAAAACTGACTAATGTCATGAAACCGGTTAGCCAAAAATAAAATATTGTTTGTGCATCTGAACTTCATTTATTTATCAAAGTATATATAAAAAAGAGAAATGACATCACACGGAAAACACAGTAAATAATTGATAGATAATTTTGTACTTATCTCACTTAACTGTCTGTTTTCGGATTCCTCTTGCACTAAAGCTGTTGACGCAGACGGCGAATTTTCCGAGCTGCTTTCGTCCGTTTTCACGCGTTTTTGTCCCATTGCGATGTCCCTTGTCCCGGATATATATCAATAAAAACGTAGAAAAACCGAGGCAAGTGAGTTATACAAAAAAGAGAAATGACATCACACGGAAAACACAGTAAATTATATTTACTGTGTTTTCCGTGTGATGTCATTTCTCTTTTTTGTATAATTCACTTGCCTCGGTTTTTCTACGTTTTCCGTGTGATGTCATTTCTCTTTTCTGTATAATTCACTTGCCTCGGTTTTTCTACGTTTATATATATATATATATATGTTTTTCTACGTTTATATATATATATATATATATATATATATATATATATATATATATATATATATATATATATATATATATATATATATATATATATATATATATATATATATATATATAGGCTTACCTTATGTAAGCGATTATTGGTTTGGTCGCCATGAGGCGGGCAAACCGGGTATAATGACCAGATTGTAACTGTTCCATGGAGGGGCACGTGACGCGATCAACCAATCAGCTTTAACGTTAAACATCAAATCAAACAAACAAATAACGATGATGCAATACTATACTGCAATTACAGGAAACAGCCTGTCTGAATAGCGAAACAGGCCGAAAAGCAAGCGTTTCAACTCCAACTATAAATATCTTAAGGGAAATGGATACACCTGGCATGTGTGGCAGTTAGTCTATCATTTTTACCGTATTTCGAAACACACCTATACAAAAACATTGTCATTTGTTGGCCACGGAAAAAGAAATTTTAAAAAGAAAAATTGGAATATTTGCCTTTTTTGCTCAAAACATAGATTGCGGGGAGTCGACAGAAACGCCTCGACGAGGCGATTCTTTCGAGTCCCCACAATCTAGTGTCTCAGAGCATGAATACGGAAATTAATGTATACCCCTGCAAACCCGAGCTTTACTATATAAAAGCGTAGATTATATTTTCTTGTCCTTTGGGATCATAGATTCCATTGTGGAACTTTGAAAATATCTGAGGGTCACTGATGAGGCCTAATTGACCGAAACTAACTAGTCTGGTCCAGAAAACATGTACACTCCATATTTTTCAGTTCCGTGGTGTATTCCGTGCTTCCAAAGGATAGCCCTTTTATAGAACATATTTAACTTCACTACAACTGGTGTGTGGGAATGTGTGGCGGCGGTAAAACGTCTCCCTGCCCTACATCATAGTGTAGATTATATTTTCTTGTCCTTTGGGATCATTGATTCCATTGTGGAATTTTGAAAATATCTTAGGGTCATTGATAAGGCCTAATTGGCCGAAACTAGCTAGTCTGGTCCAGAAAACATGTGTACACCATATTTTTCAGTTCTGTGGTGTATTCCTTGCTTCCAAAGGATAACCCTTTTACAGAACATATTAAAGGGGATCACAATTCTATAGGCATGATTTCGTGATGGAAATGGAAATACAACTTTAAGGACCTTATGGTTGCTACTCTGTTGGCTCTGTTCAACTGAAAAAGGGGTCTACACTAACAGGTGAAGAATTTGCTCCCCAGGAGCAAATTCTTTCCTTTAAGAGTATACCCATTAGACATATCCAAAGAGAAACTGCTTTTGCAGTAGTAGCCCCACCCCCTTAAAGCGTATCTATTTCCCTTATGGGGAACTTATAACAGCCGCAGTCATTTTCGCAAAGTTAACGTCTTGCAATGCCATTATGGAGTAAGTCCATGGGGCCATGGAAACAAAAAACAACAGAACATAACTACTACTACTCACATAGTGTGGCTGGCTGCGGTAGCTCAGTCGGATGCAGTCTGACTGGTGATAAGGAAGACTCGGGTTCGATACCTACCGGGGTCGGCAACATTCTTTCGTGAAGATTGATCATGAAATCTTTTCTATGGTCATTCTCTCCCTTTCGCTGATTCACGAAGGGCAGGGGTCAGTTTTTGGCAACAGAATGTGCACTGAACTGGTAAACCGCTTACGGATAAGCCTGCTCAGGAAAAGCGTGGATAGGTACACTGACAGGCCCAAACATGACCCAAATCAGTGTTGACTGGGCCGTTAAATACAAATAAACACAACTTGCAAAGTTTACTTCACACAGATAGGAACAGATTTATATATTCTGAACATCTTTTGGTGCGCTGATAGCTCTAATATTACGTATATGTAAATGTTGGAAAGACAAAAAACGGTATTTTTTTCCTCATTTATAAAGATCGCTGGGTGTAACGGGCCTCCGTGGCCTAGTGGATAAGAGTACTGACTCTTGATCATTAGGTCTCTCAACGCTGTAGGTTTGAGCATGGCTCAGGTCACATAATGAGAAGTTCTGCAACGGAAGGTCAGGAGGTTTTTCATCGAGTACTCCAATTTTCGATCACCTCGGATTAACGATCGGCTTGATGTGAGTGAAATAATTTTGAAAGGATCGTAAAACCAAAATTTAACTAGAAATGTGTCAATACAACACAAACGGCCCGCCCAGGAGCCTACCTCACCCACCCCCACCCCTCCCCCACCCCATCCTTAGGTCATTGGGTTGGTGTATGGCTGATTAAACCTTGGAAAAATAACTATCAACATACCAAATAGGAACTCAATCCATCAAATGGTTTGGAAAATATGAGCTCTTACAAACGTTAACATTCTACATTTCTAAGTCTGCAACCTTGACCTTAAGATCATGGGGCAGGGTGGGGTTATGGCTGAATGTAACTTTTGATCTGTATCTATGTTCATTCCAAATATGTAGCAAATCCATCACATGGTTCAGGAAATATGAAATCTCAAAAAGTATAATATAAACAATTTCTATGTCTGTGACCTTGACCTTGAGGTAAGGGGTGGGGGGTATGGCTCAATGAAACTTTGGACCTGCAACTATTGTCATACCAAATATGAAGCAAATCCATTATAAAGTTTGGAAAATATAAGCTATTAACATACTTAAATTTGAAAATTTCTATGTCTGCGACCTTGACCTTGAAGTCATAGGCATGGGTGGGGGTATTACTGAATAAAACTTTGGACCTGCATCTATCATCAAACCAAATATGAACCAAATGAATCATAAAAGTTAAAGTTCAACGTGTTACAAATACCTTAGCCTGAGTCTTCAACATTAAAATTTTTCTAAGTCTGTGACCTTGACCTTGTGGGGCTATTGCTGAATAAACCTTTGGAACTATATGTATCATCATACCGGTTATGAACCAAATTCATTGCACGGTTTGGAAAATATGAACTCAAGTTCTACCTGGTACAAATACCTTAACCTGGGTCTTAAACATTAAAAAGTCTATGACCTTGACCTTGAGGTCATGGGTATTGATGGGGGTATTGCTGAATAAAACTTTTGACCTATATCTATCATCATACTAAATATAAACCAAATCCATTGAATGGTTTTGAAAATATGAGCTCAAGTTCTGCCTGGTACAAATACCTTAACCTGGGTCTTAAACGTTAGAAATTTCTAAGTTTGTGACCTTGACTTTGAGGTCACGGGTATGGGTGGGGGCATTGCTGAATAAAACTTTGGACCTATATATATCATCATACTAAATATAAAATAAATCTATAGCATGGTTTGGAAAATATGAGCTAAAGTTCTGCCTTGTACAAAAACCTTAACCTGAGTCTAACAGGATTACGTACGTACGTACGTACGTGCACACTTTCGTACAGAAGGACGTACATTCGGTCGCAAGTACGCACGTACGCACGTACTCACGGACGCACGTACGGAAAACTCTATGCCCCCGGCATCATCCGATGCGGGGGCATAAAAAGATCGCAGGGTGTGTAAAAACATTTCCATGTCTTTGCTACTAGAATTAACGTCAGTGCCAAGCTCGATATTTAGGGAGCGGAACAAAGTCATAACGTTGATGGGTCGTTGTTTATTGTTCTTGAGCCCAGCACAGATAGCAATAGTTTCTGTTAAAAAACTTCATGACTACTAAGTGACCTGCCACCAGTTACAGACTGAGTTGTTAAAAGACTTTTTGGCGCATTCGATGGGAACTATTGTACCTGATAAGCCGAGAGTGGTGTTCTTTATTTCCACTCAATACTTGGCGTTTTACTAATCAGTTTCTTTTACAATTAAATTGTGATCCAGAACGATATACAAAAGGATTGCAAATTTCAGGTTTTTGCGGAGGTATCGCTTAAAGAAACTGCCGAGGTTTAAGATACAGTCTGATTCGCAGCACTTTGTCTGGGCAGGCTTAGATCTTCCTAGGCGGTTCAGCAATACTTCAAAGTTCGGTCGATTTCAGCTCATGCAGTCCAATATATTGCCCCAAGGTCTGATCGGCCCCCGTACATCGGGGATTGAAGAAATAGATTTGGCTGCATGATGCTTCCACGCTGTGCTGATACCGGCCGCACATGAGTAGTGTTAAATCGCCTAGAAGTTCTAAGCCTGCCCAGGAAAAGTGGCTCGAGTCGGACCGTTTATGCATTTCAACCATTTAGTTTCATTGGGCGACAGGGCTTTAGAAGGAGTTTTATCTGCCCGTTTTATCTCAGTACTGAGTAAAAGTCCCACAAAATTGGAAGCAATGTCTCAAAAAAGACTCATACAGTGTTAACAGGGACGTTAACAACAAATGGAATAGATAACCAAGGCCCTATAGAAGGCCTGATGACTTAGGAAAAATCTTTTTATACGCCCGTTTGAAAAACAACAACAACAACAACAACAAAAAAAAAAAAAACGGTCGTATTAAGTTATGGGGTTGGTGTCCGTCCGCCGTTCGTAAACTTTTTTTTCGTTTCCGTATAACTCCTACTATACAGTTTTCATCCGATCAAGCCTAAAATGTGTATGTAGTAAGGCTAAGATGTGAAGATGTGCCTTAAGTTTCGAGAATTACTGTTCACCAAATATTAACAGAGTTATGATCCTTTGAAAAATTCGGTTGACATTTTGGTTTGGTTAAGTTTTGTGCTATACATGTGTAAACCATATGTAAGTTACATTTAGTTTATACTTGCCATGGCGTTAAACAATTTACCACAGAATACTCATCACTACCTACCCTTCCTGATACCAAGGTCACAGACTTCGAAATTTTATATACACGTTTTGTATTAAAGTTTATTATTTTTATTCAAAAAATGCATTAAGTGGGATAATGATATCAGCTGGCTCAAATCAGTATGTAGTCTTACAAGACCAAACCTATTGGATGCTTTTTGAAAGCAGCCAACTTGTGTGGTGATTATGAGCAGAGACTCACTGAGAGATATATTTAAATGGGGCCCTATAAGGGGAACTTGTACGATGGAACTTGAGCAGAACTTCTAAAGATATCAGGATATTTTTACTGAGATTCTTTCCAACAAATTGTTGTCTTAAACTACTTCTGTTTTATTATTAGAAAAAAAATGTCATCCATTGTTTCATTAACTCAAAAGTGATAAGAAGTGAACAAACACGGTAAAGGTAAAGGAATTGATTAATTCAAGATTTTATCAATTAAATAACATTTATTTCATTTATTAATTTAGTTATTTGTTTTTTAAAGTATTTGACACAAATCATATAAATAAATGCCTAAAACATTAGCATTTTATACTTGCAGTCAACCTGGAACTATAAAATGTTTCTTGTTTTAGAAACACTCATATCAGAAAACAGAACCTCTTAAACCCCACATGTTTATACAGTAAAACTGGGGTATAGAGGGGGTATAATTATTTTTCTTATTTCAACTCAAAACATATAGTGCGGGTCCTCGTTAAAACCGCCTCTGTGAGGCGGTTCTAAAGAGTAAACATAATGTAAAAACATACTACAATAAAATGGGGGTTTAGAGGGGTATACATCATCTTCCTTATTTCTACTCAAAAACATATATTGTATATTGTGGGTCCTCGTTACAACTGCCAGGGCTCTAACGAGGACCCATGAAATATGTTTTTACCTTAAAGAGTACTCACTATGTAAAAACAGTGTACAGTAAAACCGATGTTTATAGGGGTATACATTATTTTTTCTTATTTCCACCCAAGACGGTTCTAACGAGTACACACTTTATGTTTTTAGCAGAACTACTAAAGATATCAGGATTTTATATGAAAAAATCATTTGGGTGGTAAAATTTAACCCAGGTTTTTGAATAGGCATGAATGTTTTATAATCATTATAAATAATGATGTCTAAAAATAAAAACAGATAATAAAAGTGTGGATGTTCCTTCCATTAATACCAAGGTCAAATAAGAAAATGAAGAGATCTTAAATCCCAGGTAATTGATTACCCTTCCTTGGTCCCCTACCTGTATGACAGTCATAATACCGCAAGTATAATTTATCTCAAAACTGCTTTCTGTAATAACCGGTCATTAGGGTGTTTTGCAATAAAAATGTGTCTTTAAATCGATTTTACGTGGCTACAATCCTCGCCCTTACTGCCGTCGCGATTTAGACAAATAGTATGTTCAGTCCGCATGAAGGACTCCTTACTCATCAATGCAACATCTCCGTGAACACAAAAATCAAACAACCACAGAAATGAAACAACGTTGAGGACTCGACAGCAAGAAACCACTGAAATGCTGGAGCAAAAGAAAACCAACAGTTAGACGCCGATGGGCCGGACCAGAGAAAGAGCATCAGGCACCAACCAACATACCACAATATTAAAATTGTCTCTAATTCTCAGTAAGCCTTTACGCTGGAACCGGCATAGGCTCTGGGGCCTGACCCACAAGCATGCAATTAAAGAGGGAAGCAAAGTTGTTAACCGTGATTGGGTTGACTACCATGCATGCAGTCTGTCGTATAACATTTATGTTGTACCTAATCTTTAAGTATCGAAGAATGATTTTATGAAACTGGGTGCTGAAGTCATTGCAATTATATATTTTTCTGAATTTATATTCTAAGCCACCATAAAATTCGAGTTTCGATAGACCTTGTTGCAGAAGCGATTTAAAACTAACATTTAATTTTGAAATTCAATCGGAATGACGTCTATAAAATTTTGAAAAGGCTTAGCGTAGTTTATTTAGAACTTATTTATGATACCGATAAACCTGATTAAGAAGTTCAGCAGTTAACAATTTAATACGGGTGTTGAAAGCAGTTACATGACTGGACACTCGGGCAAATCGAATTAATTACGAAATATAAACGCACGAGGAACATCACCATCCAAGAATGAAAATGTACAATCTCAAAATCAAAATCATCGCGATTATCATAAATTTTGCAAGAAACAAACCGATCTACAATAGATATATGTAAATCCAAAAACGGGACCTTGGTATCAGAAGCATAGACTTTATTTAACTGAAGTTCTGGGGATTAATTTGACTGTGAAGTCGAGCTATAGTCTTCAACGATTTAAGATTGATTTTCAACGGAAAGGGACATCATGAAGTCTTTCTCATAACAAAATAAGAAAAGATCAGCCACAAGGGGTGCGCAATTTGCACCCATCTGAATATCTACAACTTGTCTTAATAACTTATTACCAAACTTTGACATGACAAAAAAGTATAATTTGTAATGCTCTTCAGAAGTGAAAAAAGCAGTTCAAATACTACATGCATGATAGAGGGAGTTTTCCCTATGAAATGTCCATTCAATTAAATCACCAAAACTTTCTATTATACGATTTTGTGGAAGTGTAGTGTAAAGGGTGGAAAAATCATAAGAAGTCAGACTTGAGGGTCAGTGAAACTAGCTAGCCTGGCCAAGAAAACATGCACACTCCATGTTTTTGAGTTCATTGTGTATTCCTTGCTTCCAAAGGATAACCCTTTTATAGAACATATTTAACGTCACTACAGCTGGTGTCTGGAAATGTGTGGCGTCCCGTAAAAATTCTCCCTGCCCTACATAAAAGTGTAATTTATATTTTCTTGTCCTTTGGGATCATTGATTCCATTGTGGAAGTTTGACTATTTGAGGGTAACTGATGAGGTCTAATTGGCCGAAGCTAGCTAGTTTGGCCCAGAAAACATGCACACACCATATTTTCAGGATCTGTGGTGTATTCCTTGCTTCCAAAGGATAACCTTTTATAGAACATATTTAACGTCACTACAGCTGGTGTCTGGGAATATGTGGTGACCGTAAATTATCTCCATGCCCTACATCATAGTGTAGTTTATATTTTCTTGTCCTTTGGGATAATTGATTCCATTGTAGAAGTATGACAATATTTGAGGGTCACTGATGAGGCCTAATTGGCCGAAACTAGCTAGTCTGGCCCAGAAAACACGCACACTCCATATTTTTAAGTTCTGTGATGTATTCCTTGCTTCCCAAAGATAACCCTTTTATAGAACATATTTTAAGCACGAAAACGTCTGGATTTCAATTTATTTAAAACTTCATTAGAATGTTTCATAGACCAAAACAGATTTCTCCCTTGTCTTTCAAAGACTTTGTAACAATATTTAACCACTTGATTTTGATGGCAGTAAAACATGAAGTTAATAACTTGGAGAGTTCAATTTTGGTTCAAGAGTTTTAATGTGCAATGAAAACATGCTTTGTATTTTTTGTTATGAGTTTTAGGTAACTAATATAAGTAGGAAAAGTAGAAGTAAAACAAAGATCAGGAATCGATACAATTAACTTACTCCACCCATCAAAGACACCAAAGGAAAAGAAACACAAACATTAAGCGACCAGACCGTAATGGAAACCTAAACAAAGGAAGGCCATTAGGACAGTTACTTTCCCACAAAATGGCCATATGGACATCCAAAATAAAAAGACACAAGTGATACACACAGTAAGTAACAAACAACAACATAAATAAATCGCCACAGAAGAACCGCCTTGGAACGGTCAGTGGAAAGATTTCCACTGGGGGCTTAAATCGATTTTACGTGGCCACAATCCTCGCCCTTACTTCCGTCGCGATTTAGACAAATAATTTGTTCAGTCCGCATGAAGGCCTCCTAACACATCAGTGCAACATCTCCGTGAACACAAAAATGAAAGAACCACAGAGGTGAGACAACGGTGAGGACTCGACAGCACGAAACCACTGAAATGCTGGAGCAAAAGAAAACCAACAGTTAGACTCCGATGGAACCTGTTAGAAGCCTGTCTTTGCCTTCTGTAACATGTACAGCAAACTATCCTTTTGATTTTCCGCTATTGATGTTTCTATTAGGGTCTGTTGTTTCATGTTTGTGTTTCTTTCCCTGGTGTCTCTGTTGGGAGCTGTGAGTTTATTGTATCGATTCCTGATCATTGCCTTCACTTCTAGTTTGGTGGCTGAATGACAAATGTGTTCATGAACTAAATCCCTTTCTCCAACCAAAGGCTGCAGTTCATAGGCCTTAGTACCACCAAGTTCATGCTGAAGAGTGTTATCATGGTCAAGCCGTCAAACAACGACCACATTGTTAGCGGCTATATCTGCTGGAGCCAAAACAAACTTCTTGAATACCGAGTTTGAGGTGACGTTAAGACGTCTTTAGTTCAGAAAATAATACGTTCGTGTTTTGAGAATAGATAGAAATGCGTTTTTTTCACTAGTTTCAGACTGCTTTGTTGTTTTATGTTTTTGTCTCTGTCCTTTTGGCGTATTTGGTGGAAGGTGTTAGGCAATTGTATGGATTCCTGGTCATTCACTTCACTTCTATATTGAATGAAGAAAAATGTCTTACACGTCACATAATCATTTATTTACGTCATAGTATGTCATGACTCCCTCCAATTTGATTGAACGATGGTGATGTTAACAGAAAAATGTGCGCAGTAGTTGTCATCTTTTTTTTTTTTAAAAAAAAGCTTTAGCTTTCAAGTAAAAATATTTAGCGACTAGCAAATTCTATATGAACCTATTTATTTACTTGCTCGGGACCTGATGTTGTTTTTTGTTCACCTCAATATTGCTCAAGTCCCGATGAATTTCTTTATTCAATATAGTTAAAGACACATCAATTCTCTGTCAAATTTCAATTTAACAATTTATATGATACACTTTGTTCTCAATTGAGGCCTTCTTCTTTGTCGTGATCCTTTTCTAAGCAATTTTTTGTAATCTTTATTAATTCTGGCATTTCATATGTGTCATATCGAAGAATGATTTTGGTGTAAGTTTGACAAGATAAAAAATGTTTCGAAAGTCTGTCCAAAATTGAACTGAAGGCAATGAGTAGGAATCCACACACTCAACCGACAGCTCCCATCAGAGACAACAAAGGAAAAGAAACACAAACAGGAAATATTTAGGCCTTAGTGGAAACATCAATAGGGGAAAGCCAAACGGACAGTTACTTACCGACAAAATGACGAATTGGCTATCTAAAAACACAAAATATAAGCGACTCACGCACTCAAAGACAAACCATAATAAAAATAAACCGCGACAATTGAACCGCCCTGGAAAGGTCAGTGAAACGAATTCCACTGGGAAGACTGATTGTTTGTGTTCGCCCAAACTACCTTATCAAACCATTTCTTGCGATTCGTCGTAATTTCATATTGGATTTCGCGTTTGAATCGTCTCACGGAGAGTTACGAGCGCATACAAGCAATGTTAGAGGCTATTAGGCATAATGTGTACCCACGTTTGCGTTCATTACACAGACGTAGTTAGAATAGAAGTGAAGGCAATGATCAGAAGCCTCCGTGGTGTAGTAGCTATGCTACTCATCTCGTGAACCAGGGGTTTTCAGGATTTTCGGATGAGTCGTAAACCGAGGTCCCGTTTCCGTATGACCTTAGTTGTTGGTGAGATGTAATAGACTAGGGCACAAACACAAAAGTAGTTACGTTGTAAAAATCATTACAGTCTTGTAGAGCCAATAAGGTTGTAATCATAAGAAGTACAAGTTTTGAAAGCAATGACACAATGAGGTGTTTATTTAGATCTTAAGGCATGTGAACCGAATATGTTGTCAAAGGAATCATTTATCTAAGTGCTACAATGTAACTAGTAGTGCCATGACCCTTAAATAAAAGGTCGTACAGTTAAGTAGTCTAAAGTTGTCAGTGTAAGTAAAATCGATGTCGCACTATTTGAATTATAGAATTGCCGTATTTGAAATATACTTGTCCTTTCACCGTTACAATTGCAAGCCTTTATATCTTTGAATGTTGACAGAGGCGTCAGTGACACAAAATATTTTTTTAATAAAGTTTCGGGATGGTTTGTTTGCTGAAAATGTTTGATTGAGACGGTCATAGTCAAACTACACATACACAAAGTTAATCTTGATGCTGCTGGACACTTCACCAGCTGATAATTACGCGTTCTTCGGCTCGTACACAATCATAAGTTGGGAGTGTATGTTGCGTGTGTGTGTTGTGTATGGAATCCGGGTCATTTCGCCCGTGGGTCGTTTCGCCGGGTCGTTTCGCCCAGAGTAGTTTCGTCCTTATTTCGGGGGGGGGGGGGAGGGTCGTTTCGCTCTTATCGGTGAGTCGTTTCGCACATGAGTCGTTTCGCCCGTGGGTCGTTTCGCCGCAGTTATATTTTTAAGGTAGTGACAAACGGAATGGATGGGTAAACGGACAGACGGTTGAATAGATAAACGAATGAAAAAATGAATGGATTTGTGCGTTGGTAGATGTACGGACGGACGAACAGACGGTTGAATATACGGAGATGGATAAGTGATTTGATGAATGAATGATTGATTGAGATTTCACGTCCGAGTTTACACTGTATAGTTCATTTTTCAGACGTTGCTTACAGTTTTGTGTTTTTTTTTACCCGATATTAAGATGAAACGATTTCTCAAGCAGAAAGCCAAAAGGACAGTTACACAGTTACTTTAGTACAAAATGATAGTGATTATTGTTTCTCGTGACGAGGTTCATATCTGATTGTCAAAGACGCTGTTATGTAATGTCTGAGTTGTCCAACTATACCAGAATGTGTTTATCAAAAAAAAAAAAAAAAAAAAAAAAAATGAATTGTTTGGTGGAAAATCGATGTTAGCAAGTCTAAGTAATGAAAAAAAAAGCCACCTCTATATCCCACTTTATACACCAATTAGAGGGTCCTGTTATACTTTATTTATCTTATTTCTGTTTATATGATATAGACCATAAGAAATGAGAAAAATGTCACATTTTTAGCTCACCTGAGCCGAAGGCTCAAGGTGAGCTATTGTGATCGGTCAATATCCGTCGTCCGTCGTGCGTCGTGCGTTGTGCGTCGTGCGTCGTGCGTCTGTCAACAATTTACTTAAATGACATCTCCTCCTAAACCAGTGAATGGATTTTGATATAATTTCACAGGAATGTTGCTTGCGTGACCCTCTTTCAAAATTACCTAAATCGTTCCTCTCCGTTAAACAAAATGGCCACCAGAGCTAAAAATAGAAAAACCTTTAAATGACATCTCTTCCTAGGCAAATGGCCCGATTTGAAAATAATTTCACAGGAACGTTCCTTGAGTGACCCTCTTTCAAAATTGCCTAAATCGTTCCGCTCCGTTAAACAAAATGGCCGCCAGAGCTAAAAATATAAAAACCTTTTAATGACATCTTCTTCTAGGCAAATGGCTCGATTTGAAAATAACTTCACAGGAATGTTCCTTGAGTGACCCTCTTTCAAAATTGCCTTAATCGTTCCGCTCTGTTAAACAAAATGGCCGCCAGAGCTAAAAATAGAAAAACCTTTAAATGACATCTGCTCCTAGGCAAATGTCCCGATTTGAAAATAATTTCATAGGAACGTTCCTTGAGTGAGCCTCTTTCAAAATTGCCTTAATCATTCTGCTCCGTTAAACAAAATGGCCGCCAGAGCCAAAAATAGAAAAACCTTTAAATGACATCTCCTCCTAGGCAAATGGCCCGATTTGAAAATAATTTCACAGGAATATTGCTTGAGTGACCCTCTTTCAAAATTACCTAAATCGTTCCGCTCCGTTAAACAAAATGGCCGCCAGAGCTAAAAATAGAAAAACCTTTAAATGACATCTCTTCCTAGGCAAATGGCCCGATTTGAAAATAATTTCACAGGATCGTTCCTTGAGTGACCCTCTTTCAAAATTGCCTAAATCGTTCCGCTCCGTTAAACAAAATGGCCGCCAGAGCTAAAAATAGAAAAACGTTTAAATGACATCTTCTTCTAGGCAAATGGCTCGATTTGAAAATAACTTCACAGGAATGTTCCTTGAGTGACCCTCTTTCAAAATTGCCTAAATCGTTCCGCTCCGTTAAACAAAATGGCTGCCAGAGCTAAAAATAGAAAACCTTTAAATGACATCACCTCCTAGGCAAATGGCCCAATTTGAAAATAATTTCACAGGAACGTTCCTCGAGTGAGCCTCTTTCAAAATTGCCTTAATCATTCTGCTCCGTTAAACAAAATGACCGCCAGAGCCAAAAATAGAAAAACCTTTAAATGACATCTCCTCCTAGGCAAATGGCCCGATTTGAAAATAACTTCACAGGAATGTTGCTTGAGTGACCCTCTTTCAAAATTGCCTAAATCGTTCCGCTCTTTTAAACAAAATGGCCGCCAGAGCTAAAAATACAAAAACCTTTAAATGACATCTCTTCCTAGGCAAATGGACCGATTTGAAAATAATTTCACAGGAACGTTCCTTGATTGGCCCTCTTTCAAAATTGCCTAAATCGTTCTGCTCCGTTAAACAAAATGGCTGCCAGAGCCAAAAATAGAAAAACCTTTAAATGACATCTCCTAGGCAAATGGTCCGATTTGAAAATAATTTCACAGGAATGTTGCTTGAGTGACCCTCTTTCAAAACTACCTAAATCGTTCCACTCCGTTAAACAAAATGGCCGCCAGAGCTAAAAATAGAAAAACCTTCAAATGACGTCTCCTCCTAGGCAAATGGCCCAATTTGAAAATAATTTCACAGGAACGTTCCTTGAGTGAACCTCTTTCAAAATTGCCTTTATCATTCTGCTCCGTTAAACAAAATGGCCGCCAGAGCCAAAAATAGAAAAACCTTTAAATGACATCTCCTCCTAGGCAAATGGCCCGATTTGAGAATAATTTCACAGGAATGTTGCTTGAGTGATCCTCTTTCAAAATTACCTAAATCGTTCCGCTCCTTTAAACAAAATGGCCGCCAGAGTTGAAGATAGAAAAACCTTTAAATGACATCTCTTCCTAGGCAAATGACCCGATTTGAAAATAATTTCACAGGAACGTTCCTTGTGTGACCCTCTTTCAAAATTGCCTAAATCGTTCCACTCCGTTAAACAAAATGGCCGCCAGAGCTAAAAATAGAAAAACATTTAAATGACATCTTCTTCTAGGCAAATGGCTCGATTTTAAAATAACTTCACAGGAATGTTCCTTGAGTGACCCTCTTTCAAAATTGCATAAATCGTTCCGCTCCGTTAAACAAAATGGCCGCCAAAGCTAAAAATAGAAAACCTTTAAATGACATCTCCTCCTAGGCAAATGGCCCAATTTGAAAATAATTTCACAGGAACGTTCCTTGAGTGAGCCTCTTTCAAAATTGCCTTAATCATTCTGCTCCGTTAAACAAAATGGCCGCCAGAGCCAAAAATAGAAAAACCTTTAAATGACATCTCCTCCTAGGCAAATGGCCCGTTTTGAAAATAAATTCACAGGAATGTTGCTTGAGTGACCCTCTTTTAAAATTACCTAAATCGTTCCGCTCTGTTAAACAAAATGGCCGCCAGAGCTAAAAATAGAAAAACCTTCAAATGACATCTCTTCCTAGGCAAATGGCCCGATTTGAAAATAATTTCACAGGATCGTTCCTTGAGTGATCTTCTTTCAAAATTGCCTAAATCGTTCTGCTCCGTTAAACAAAATGACTGCCAGAGCCAAAAATAGAAAAACCTTTAAATGACATCTCCTCCTAGGCAAATGGCCCGATTTGAAAATAATTTCACAGGAATGTTGCTTGAGTGACCCTCTTTCAAAATTACCTAAATCGTTCCGCTCCGTTAAACAAAATGGCCGCCAGAGCTAAAAATACAAAAACCTTTAAATGACATCTCTTCCTAGGCAAATGGCCGAATTTGAAAATAATTTCACAGGAACGTTCCTTGAGTGACCCTCTTTCAAAATTGCCTTAATCATTCTTCTCCATTAAACAAAATGGCCGCCAGAGCCAAAAATAGAAAAACCTTTAAATGACATCTCCTAGGCAAATGGCCCGATTTTAAAATAGCTTCACAAGAATGTTGCTTGAATGACCCTCTTTCAAAATTACCTAAATCGTTCCGCTCCGTTAAACAAAATGGCCACCAGAGCTAAAAATAGAAAAACCTTTAAATGACATCTCTTCCTAGGCAAATAGCCCGATTTGAAAATAATTTCACAGGAACGTTCCTTGAGTGACCCTCTTTCAAAATTGCCTAAATCGTTCCGCTTCGTTAAACAAAATGGCCGCCAGAGCTGAAAATAGAAAAACCTTTAAATGACATCTTCTTCTAGGCAAATGGCTTGATTTGAAAATAACTTCACAGGAATGTTCCTTGAGTGACCCTCTTTCAAAATTATCTAAATCGTTCCGCTCCGTTAAACAAAATGGCCACCAGAGCTAAAAATAGAAAAACCTTTAAATGACATCTCCTCCTAGGCAAATGGATAATTTGAAAATAATTTCACAGGAACATTCCTTGAGTGAGCCTCTTTCAAAATTGCCTTAATCATTCTGCTCTGTTAAACAAAATGGCCACCAGAGCCAAAAATAGAAAAACCTTTAAATGACATCTCCTCCTAGGCAAATGGCCCGATTTGAAAATAATTTCGCAGGAATGTTGCTTGAGTGACCCTCTTTCAAAATTGCCTAAATCGTTCCGCTCCGTTAAACAAAATGGCCACCAGAGCTAAAAATAGAAAAACCTATAAATGACATCTTCTTTTAGGCAAATGGCTCGATTTGAAAATAACTTAACAGGAATGTTCCTTGAGTGACCCTCTTTCAAAATTACCTAAATCGTTCTGCTCCGTTAAACAAAATGGCCGCCAGAGCTAAAAATAGAAAAACCTTTAAATGACATCTCCTCCTAGGCAAATGGCCCAATTTGAAAATAATTTCACAGGAACGTTCCTTGAGTGAGCCTCTTTCAAAATTGCCTTTATCATTCTGCTCCGTTAAACAAAATGGCCACCAGAGCCAAAAATAGAAAAACCTTTAAATGACATCTCCTCCTAGGCAAATGGCCCGATTTGAAAATAATTTCACAGGAATGTTACTTGAGTGACCCTCTTTCACAATTGCCTAAATTGTTCAGCTCTGTTAATCAAAATGGCCACCAGAGATAAAAATAGAAAAACCTTCAAATGACATCTCCTCCTATGCAAATGGCCTGATTTGAAAATAACTTCACAGGAATGTTCCTTGAGTGACCCTCTTTCAAAATTGCCTAAATTGTTCCACTCTGTTAAACAAAATGGCCACCAGAGCTAAAAGTAGAAAAACATTTAAATGACATCTCCTCCAAGGCAAATGGCACGATTAGGAAATAATTTCACAGGAACGTTCGTCGAGTGACCCTTTTTCAAAATTGTCTAAATCGTTTCGCTCGTTAAACAAAATGGCTACCAGAGCTAAATATAAAAAAACCTATAAATGACATCTTCTCCTAGGCAAATGGCCCGATTTGAAAATAACTTCACAGGAATGTTCCTTGAGTGACCCTCTTTCAAAATTGCCTAAATTGTTCCACTCTGTTAAACAAAATGGCCACCAGAGCTAAAAATAGAAAAACATTGAAATGACATCTCCTCCAAGGCAAATGGCACGATTAGGAAAAAATTTCACAGGAATGTTCCTTGAGTGACCTTCTTTCAAAATTGCCTAAACTGTTCCGCTCTGTTAAACAAAATGGACACCAGAGCTAAAAATAGAAAAACCTTCAAATTCCACTACAATGAAAAATAACATCCAAAGAAAAATCTTTGGTCCACATCTCCTTAAAGCAGTGAATCCTTTATTTCCATAAGCTTTGAAACATCTTGGATTCAGGTGAGCGATTTAGGGCCATCATGGCCCTCTTGTTAAATCTACACAGTAATTTTCACAGCCATAAGTCCCATTATATCAATGTTAAAAAGTTGCCTGTAACTTCCCTGTATAACTTGCCTGTATCCTCGGTGGTCTTCTTTGAGCTTTCATTCGTCTTGACTCAACTCAATGCGTAGACTCATCTTCTGGTGGCGGTTATGTTTAATGTTTCACATCTTCTTTCGATGTGTTAGTCAACATTAAATTTATTGCTTTTGTGTTTCCAAACATGATTTATGACATTTTTAAAACTATTTACACTGTCGGCAGTTACTAGGTGCTCTGGGAGACTGGACTGTTCCATTGGTTAACACACCTGTTGAAAAAACGCTGTGCCCCATATCTTGTGGGATTACTATGTTTCACCAACTTCTTGCTAAGTCCTCTAGTCACATGTCTGTCATCAACCTCAATGTTAATCATTCCTACTTCTTCGTACTTGTTCGTTATCTTACGTAACTGGAGCATGTCTGCCCGGTCTCTTCTGTAAGCTAGGGTGGGCAGCCCGAGCTGTTGTAATCTCTCTTCGAAGTTGAAGTCCGCGAGTCCTGTTGCAAGCCGTGTTACCATCCGCTGTACGTTCTCTATCGATATTATGTCCTTTTTTAGGTAGGGTGTCCACACCACAGTTGCGTATTCAAGCTGAACATATCTTTTTCTAGACACGTAAATGTTTTCTTAATCATACCCAACATTTAATCAGCTTTCTTAACTTTCTGTTGAATGTGTACGTCGAACATTAAGTCTTTATCAAGAGTGACGTCGATGTCTTTCTCACTAATCACACTATGGATAATTACATTATAATTGTCATCACTAAATGCAAGCCTGTTACAAAGTTTATTTAAGAACCATGAAAAATAAATTAAGGTCAAATATAGGACCAAACGAGGATTTTACAATATCTTCTGAGACTACCCACACCCCTTTATATACCAAAACATATATTATCTCCACCCATTATGCATCACCTGTTTGGCATCCCCACATCACGTGAACAAGTCCGTGAAATGAAGACCCCCCTAAACCCCGCTTTATATAGAGAAAACTAGGGTTTAGGGGGTATTTATTAGTTTCTTATTTCTGCTCCAATTGCTCCAACTGGCGAGGATTGTGGCCACGTAAAATCGATTTAAGCCCCCCAGTGGAAATCTTCCACTGACCGTTCCAAGGCGGCTCTTCTGTGGCGATTTATTTGTGTTGTTGTTTGTTACTTACTGTGTGTATCACTTGTGTCTTTTAATTTTGGATGGCCATATGGCCATTTTGTGGGAAAGTAACTGTCCATATGGCCTTCCTTTGTTTAGGTTTCCATTATGGTCTGGTCGCTTAATGTTTGTATTTCTTTCCCTTTGGTGTCTTTTATGGATGGAGTAAGTTAATTGTATCAATTCCTGATCTTTGTTTTACTTCTACTTTCCAAGACATAGGTTGTGGGTACTCGTTAGAACCGCCTCACTGAGGCGGTTCTAACGGGCACCCTCAACCTATGTTTTGAGCATTTATAACACAAATATCAAGGATTTTCATGAGAAAAGTAGCCATTTTGGAGATGAGAAAAATGCACTATGTTACACGGGTGTGTTATCGTAATGATGTTAAAACTCAGTTTCAACAGGTTGAGAAGGTTCACAGGACGGCTGCTCGATGGACCTGCAGGAGATGGCGGAACAGAGTAGTGTTGGTGAAATTCTCGATGAGCTGGAGTGGCCATCGCTGGAGGCCCGTCGCGAGCAGCCCTCTTTAACCGTCTTTTATAAGATACACTCTGACACTGTGTCTCTTAATAAAGATAAATACTTGACCCCTGACTCACGGGTGGTAATCAGGGGAACTAGCTCGAAAATGAGTCAATGGAAATTTGTTCCCTCGACACATCCGGGAACTCTCGAGCTAGCTCCATCACCAAGAAACTCGTAAACAAAGGTAAGTCTCGAGGAGTTTTATCACCATTTTTTTCTGTGTAAGCTATTTATAAAAAAATCCGGCAATGAAGTTCCACACAGAAATGATTTAACTGTGTACCCCGCGAGAATTTGCCATGGAAATTTGCAGCGCTGGAGTATGAATGAAAGTAAACTTTTTATCATGGACCTGAAAATTGTCAATTTATGTCATTACGGAGATTTTGGCCGACGATTTTTTCATTTTCCGTCAAAAGTATGCCCTTCACACCCACAGAAACAACATCCCTGGTGAAATGAAACATCGAAAGTTTGAAATAAGCAAAAAAAAAACAAAAAAAAAAAACTGGCCGTGATTACGTAACTTGCGACTTATGACGAAATTACTGTCCGAGCTAGTCTTCTCGACAAGGAGCTAGTTCACTCGACATGGAGATAGTCCCCCCAAAAAAAGAAAATGAAACATTCATCAGATGACTTGGGCCTGATTCGATGTCTTTCTTTGGTCCTACCCAGTTTATCCAACTGGTTTCTTTACCTCTGGCTAGTTGGCCTGGTGGTTAAAACTTGACTTTTGAGGAGGAGTTTGAAATGTATCATTATTTCTTTGAAACATTTATGGTACCAGATGAACATGTGTTCTGAGATACACTGCTTAGTAATGACTTGCATGGATCTCCTGTGTTGGTATTTTGACACCCCTATTTGCTTATAAAATTCTAAGATCGGATTCTGTGCGGGTTGAAGAAATCTTGAATATGTTGTATGAAGACATGCCACCTTTACGCCAACAGACTATGTGCACACCCATATGCAATGACACAACAAAGTCTATTTTACCAAGTGTTGAGTGAGTGAGTGTTTATTTGTTTGTACCGGAGCCATACGGCGCAATCAACACATTTTAGGCCATTTTTGAGCCGGTCAGTTTCCCTATCCACACTCATTCTGGGCAGCCTCATACGTAAGCGGTTAACCAGTACAGTGCACATTCTTTCGCCAGAAACTGACAACTGCCCTTCTTGAATCAGCGGAAGGGGAAAGCATGACCGTAGGAAAGATTCCATGATTAATCTCCACAAGAGAATGTTGCCAACCCCGGCAGGTATCGAACCCGCGTCCTCCTCATCACCAGTCAGACACGCATCCGACTGAGCTACCGAGGCCGGTGATTGAGTGTTCTCGAGTTTTACGTCCTACCAACAGCTACGGTCATACGGAGATGAAACATCTGTATAAAGACTCATCCGAATGTCTGGAGAAATCCGGGGTCGAACCCACGACCACTTATTTATGAGGCGAGTAACTTATACACTACGCAACGGAGGCTTCTAACAAAGTGTTGAAATAGCCTTTACATATGCTGTGTAAAGGCTATTTTAGCAAGTAAACCTATAACATATTCAGGATTTCTGTATTCAATCTTTGTTTTGAGGAGGACAAGCCTTGAAATGGAATAAGATATAAAAATGTATGCAGCTGCATGCCTATTGCCTATTTAGCATGTTTAGGGAAAGTATTTTCAAATTTACTATTGAATTTCTATTAAGTTTACAATAGACTGGGGTAGACCAAGGCAGGGTGCGGGTACAAAAGAGTTGGGTAGACCGAGCCAGGGGTAGGGGTCAAGGTTTTATTTTACATACTTATAGGTGCAGGACATAGGTTGACACTTCACATGATAGGGGGAGGGGTCAGATATTGTTTTTAAACGCGAAAAAAAAAATCACCCAGCCCCTCCGGCTGGTAAATAATAACTGTTCCTTAACCCTTCTCTTGCTGAATATTCAGTTTAGCCACACCCATTTCTGACTTTAAAACAATCAGATTACTTGATGAAATTTATTCCTACAAATTCATAAATTGAATGTCACACAGTGTAGATCCTGATCAGATGGCTTTTTCAGAAGCCAGAAGCCATCTGATCTGGATCTACACTGTTTGCAAAGGAAAAGGTTGTCGTGAACAACAGGAGAAGTGTTAATACATTTTTATATTGAATATTCGATTTTCTTTCATGGTCGCTTTCCAAGGAAAAAGTTCAAAACGACTATTCCTGTGTAGAAAAAAAAAAACGGGCGTGCAGCCAAAAAAAAATATATTACTGTGCTAGAAAAGAAAAGTATAGTATAATCGGGCGCCTCTACTTTTATTCTCTAGATTATTACAGTTATTCGTGAATCATTTGCCTATGTATCATCCCTTAATTTTGAGTATTTTTTATCCGATAGATAATCATTACGAAAACATGCCTATATAATTCTGACCCCCTTGAACCCCACTTTTATATAGTAAAACTTGGGTTAAAGGGGAAACTTTATTTTTCTTATTTCTGCTCTAAACGATTGTGGGTATTCGATGAGGTGGTTCTAACGAGTACCCACAATCTATATTTTGACCAGAAATAAGAAAAGTATTGCATCTTTTTCATTTTAAAATTTTCTTTTTCTTCAGCGGTAAAATTTACAATGTAATTGTATAGGCGTGTTTTCGTAAAGTAGGTATCACTAGTTCGAGCCATTGATATCCATACACTTAGATGCCAAAAATGTCATTGAAAGCAAAATTTCCATAGACTTCAATGTAATTTGATGTCTGCAAGAAAATTAATTATATTAAGTTTGCTCATCTGATGTTAATGAAACTGGTTTGATTGAAACACTAAATTAACTAGGACATAAACAATTTTTGTACTTCTTTCTGTGATCTTTCTTAATAAAAAATAACACCAGTTTAAAAATACGAGGACTGTTTAAATATGAATGCAACTAAGTACATAAAAATGATTCCGTGATAGATTTCGATGAAAAATTTATTTTGTCCCCTCAAAGTATTCCCCTTTAACAGATATACAAACTTTCAGTCTTCTGATCCAATTATTGAATGCATTTTGGTAGTCTTTTCGAGGTATACTATGAAGGCACTGGAATATTGCAGAACCGAGGTGTTAGCGCTGTACAAATTTTCGACCAGAAAGGTATTTTTCAGCCGCGGGAACAAAAAAAAAGTCAAACGGGGCAAGGTCAGGGGAATACGGGGGTGAGGGAGTTCAACAACCTTTTCCTGCTTCAGATAGTCTTGCACAATGAACGCCTTGTGCGATGACGCATTGTCATGTAGCAATCTGACATTAGCCAAACCAGTTGCGGGTCTTCGTTCTTTGAAATATTTCTTCAATTTTCAAAGAACTGTATTCTTGTAAAACTTCGCATTTACAGATTTGCCTTTAGGCACAGCAACCTGAATAGCAGGGCCCTGATTTGAAAAGAATATGGCATACATTACCTTCTTGACGCTCATGGTCCGCTTTGCAATGCATGGTCTTTGTTGCCCATATTTTGTTCTGAATCTTTCGTTTTGGCTCAAAAAAGTGAACCCATGTCTCGTCACCTGTGACGACATTAGCGAAAGAAGGTTCATTGTAATTTGGAAACTTTTTAAGCAACTTCTTGGCGCACTGAACGCGTGTCTTTTTCAGCTCATCTGCCAACAGATGGAGAATCCATCTAGCACAGATCTTTCTCATTTTCAAATCCCGTTTCAGAATTGTATGAGCTGCTCCTAATGAGATGCCAACCATACTAGCTATTTGCCTAGTGGTGTATCGTGCATCGGTAGCAACTATTTCTTTCACTCTAGCAACCATCTTGGCAGATGTTGCTCTTTTCGGCCAACGATCATGTGGTGCATCTTCTGTTGAGCCTAGCCCACAGCTGAATTTCTTACACCAACGAAAAACTGTCGGAAAAGACATTGCAATATGCCCATAAACCGAACATATTTCATCAATTTAAAAACTGATGACAACATTGATGTCAGGGGTTTCAATACATACAACTATATCTATTCTGATGGTAACAAACCATCTGGTGGCAGTTCAATTTTTGTTAAATCATGTTTACCACAAAGAGAGATCAAATTAAAAACAGACCTACAAGCTATAGCAGTATCGGTTTCTCTGGATAAAGAAACTACAATTTGCTCTCTATATATCCCACCCTCATTTTCTTTAAAGCCGGAACATCTTGACTCATTGCTGAGTCAACTTCCATCGCCATATCTTTTAGCTGGCGACTTCAATGGTCACAATATTCTATGGGGCTGTAAAGATATCAATAACAGAGGAGCACTTGTCGAAGATTTTATTGCAAAGAGCGATCTTTGCTTGATGAATGATAAATCTTATACTTACCTTCACCCTGCGACAGGTCATTTGTCTTCTTTAGATCTCTCTTTGTGTCACCCATCTCTCTTCTTGGACTATGACTGGTCTGTTCATGATGATCAGTGCGGAAGTGATCACTTCCCTTTTATAATTGAGAGTGTAAACGAACCAGATGAGGACTGTAACCAGAAATGGAAAATGAATAAAGCCGACTGGGAATTATTCCATAATTTATGTGAAGAAGAGTTATCAATTGATCATTTTAATGAATCATCCGACATTGTTTCTGATTTCACAGATACACTTATTAACATATCAGAACAATGCATTCCAAAGACCTCCACAAATACTAAGAAAAGCAAGCCTTGGTTTAATAATGACTGTAAAGAAGCTATTAAAAAGCGTAAACAGGCTCTAAATAAGTTCTGCAAAAATCCCACTTCAGAAAAGCTCAACGACGTAAAAGTTTTTAGAGCTAAAGCTCGGCGAACAATCCGAGCTTCCAAACGAAAGTCATGGAGAGTATATGTCTCCAAATTGAACTATAAAACCCCCATTAAAAAGGTTTGGGATATGGTACGAAAAATTTCAGGAAAAACAAAGTCTTCTAGTTTTACACATTTAAATACTGAATTTGACACAATAGCTTCAACAAAAAAAAAGATATTTCAGATACTCTTGGGCACACATTCTTGAGAAATTCATCATCGCGTAATTATTCTGACACTTTTAGAAATTTCAAAAAGAACCAAGAGAAAAGAAATCTTAACTTCAAATCCCTTAATCACGAAGAATACAACACACATTTTAACTTATCGGAACTCGTTGAAGCCATTGAAAAATCACATGATACGGCAACCGGCCCCGATGAAATTCATTATCAGATGCTTAAGCATCTGCCAAAAAGTTCTCTTACAACACTTTTAGATATCTTTAATAATATTTGGGAAACGGGGGTCTGTCCTGAGAGCTGGCGTGTAGCTACAGTTGTACCAATTCCGAAACCAGGGAAAGATCATGCAGAACCTACAAATTATCGTCCGATAGCTTTGACAAGTTGTTTGTGTAAAACATTGGAGAGAATGATAAACAAAAGATTAGTCTGGTACTTAGAGTCCAACAACCTCATTTCAGAATATCAATCGGGTTTTCGTTCGGAACGTAGTACCAATGACAATTTAATAAGACTAGAAACATTTATACGAGATGCTTTTATTAACAAAGAACACGTAGTGGCTGTCTTTTTCGACTTGGAGAAAGCATATGATACAACATGGCGTTATGGAATATTGAAAGATCTACATAACATTGGCTTAAGAGGAAAACTTCCCAGTTTTATTGAAAGCTTTTTAGGGGAGCGCATGTTTCAGGTGCGTGTGGGGTCTACCCTGTCAGATTTCTATGATCAAGAACAGGGTGTCCCACAGGGTAGTATTCTTTCAACTACGCTATTTAACATCAAAATAAACAATATTGTACAATGTTTGGACGACAAAACTGATTGTTCAGTGTATGTTGATGATTTTTGTATATGTTACCGTTCAAAAAATATGAAAACAATTGAACGAAAGTTACAACAAAATTTAAAAAGAATAGAAGAATGGACTGATAAAAATGGTTTCAAGTTCTCCAAGTCGAAAACGCAGTGTGTTCATTTTTGTAAGCTACGGAAGAAACACGAACATCCTTCCCTGTTTTTATACGGATCACAAATTCCTGTTGTTGAAGAAGCCAAATTTCTTTGGGTCATATTTGATCAAAAGTTATCTTTTATTCCACATATTAAATATCTTAAAGCGAAATGCTTAAAAGCTTTGAATCTTTTGAAAGTTTTAGCTCATACAAGTTGGGGAGCAGATCGGTATACTTTATTACATCTTTACCGGTCTTTAATAAGATCTAAATTAGATTATGGGTCTGTTGTTTATGGTTCTGCCAGAAAGTCCTATTTAAAATCTTTGGATACTATTCATCATCAAGGCCTTCGTTTGGCTATGGGAGCCTTCCGTACTTCTCCCGTATTAAGCCTTTATGTGGAAGCAGGTGAACCATCTTTAACCTCGCGCAGAGAGAAACTTTCTCTTCAGTATGCTATCAGACTTGCTGCTAATCCATCTAACCCGGCATTCCAAATTTCATTTCCACCTGAATTTGAAGATAAGTATGAAACTAAACCCACAGCAATCAAACCTTTTGGATTACGAATTTTACCACTGCTAGAAAATTCAGGTATCGACCTTAAAAATATTCAAAAACATGAAACGGCCGAAGTTCCATCTTGGTGTATTAAAAAACCTTCTATTCTGTTCGACTTACATGATGGCAAAAAATCCGAATCAAATCCAATACTTCTCAAACAAAACTTCCAGGTACTGCAGTCACGTTACAATGATTACCAGTAAGTCTATACTGATGGTTCCAAAGAAGGAGATAAAGTTGGTTGTGCGTATGTTTCTAAAGATACGCACAAAACCATGCGCCTTCCAGATGGTTCATCTATTTTTACAGCTGAAGCCAAAGCAATAGACTTAGCTTTAGATTTTATCAGTTCTTCAACAATTCAAAAAGCAATTCTATTTTCTGATTCACTTTCTGTGCTTAAGGCTTTAGACCATTCATCATCTAAAAATCCTCAAATTCAAAAATTGATCGAAAAACATCATGAAATTTCTAAAACACACCAAATCTTATTTTGTTGGCTTCCGAGCCATATTGGCATTGTCGGAAATGAATATGCTGACAAGAAAGCAAAGGAATCGCTCAATCTTGATCCATCTATTTTTAAAATTCCTTTTAATAATTTTAAACCATTTATCAACAGATACATCTTGTCGGAATGGCAAGGCGAATGGGACCGTGCAATAAATAACAAACTTCATGCCATTAAACCTGTCGTTAGTACAAAATGCTCTCCTCCACAGTTTTCCAGAAAAGAGGACGTAGTATTAACACGACTGCGCATCGGCCATACTAGAGTTACTCATTCTTATATTTTTAATGGTGATGATCAGCCTTCTTGTGTAGGTTGTGATCAGCCATTCACTGTGAAACATATCTTAATTGACTGTGTTGACTTTTCACCCTCACGTATTTTATATTTCAAAGCTGACACTTTGCAACAACTGTTTCAAGATGTACCTGTTGATAATATTATTTTATTCTTAAAAGAAATTGGACTTTTTCATAAGATTTAACTGTTTCAGATTTTTATACATTATCATTTTGACTTTTTACTTTTAATATCATCATAATTATTCATGCCGTTTAACCATTAACCGTTTGACGCTTATGACCCACAAAGAGGGTTGACGCGTCGTTAAACACGAAATCATCATCATCATCATTTCATCAAAAATGTCTTTGCACCGTATACCAAGAATACAACGATTCTTAATATAGGACCGCATTTCAATGGCGTACTCTGACCTTCTTCCAACCATGTTTTGTATTAGTATACAAGAGTAGACAGTGTTTATCGAACGATATACATGGCTAAAGTGGACGGATTTCAACAGGTTTGGTATCAATGTATAGGTAAAATATTTTTCTACGCTGTGATATTTATTTCCAGATGATTTTCGCATTAGTGCATGAGAAAACGTTCTACTTGCATTCATATTTGAACAGTCCTCGTAATTCAATTTGAGATAAAGTCATTTTTCCATTGACGTCAATGGTGGCGTCGATAAAACATTGTTAATCAGGTTTAAATAGTTGCTGTTCCAATGCTACAAATATAAAAACATCAAGAAAATTAAAATTATTGCATTTATCATTTAAGTTTCCAACTATGCCAGTTTTGCCAACATCGGAAGAGCAGCAGTAATATTTTTAATTTTCTTGTAAACGTCAAAATACATTAAGGCCTATGGGATTTTTGCTTTCGATGACATTAATTTGGCATCTGACTGTAGTTTGATTAAGTGATATCAATAAGTAAACCTACTTTTAGAAACGACATATTTGCATATTTCATCCCTGTAACTTACGATGCAACAACAATTTTCTTTTAAGCTATAAACATTCTAGTACTTAATCCCAAAATGTACTGCAACAATTTTGAAAATCGGTCAAGACATAATGATATTATGCCCAAACTAGATCTTAGTAGGGAGTTTCAATGGGCATAGGAGGTAACTGGAAAAAATAAAATTTGCATTTTGACAGAGTTATGAACCATATAGAGATTTCACAGACATAACTTTGGTGTATTTCTGCTTAAATAAAACAAAAGTTTTCTCAAGGACAACAGTGACTTCCCTTTACTTGAAATTTAACATGTGGAATGCCCTATTTAAGCACATTTTTCGGCATAAAATTGTCATTTGTTTACCGATTTTCAAAGCTGTTGTGACATATTTTAGAACTCACGGAATGCACATGGATGAAAAGAAAAAATATATTGAATCCATATTAAGAGCGAAGAAATATGCGAAAATGTCGTTTCTGAAAGATGGTGTAAGGAGAGTACAGCTGTAGATAATAAGGGAGCAACGACAGGAACTGATACAATCAGATTCCACAACCTGCTCAAAACATCGAAGAGAACGAAGCAAATACAGATAACTTCAAGAAACTGACCGAACAAATAACTTTTGGAGTCAGCAACTCTTTCTCCAGCAGGTGCAACTCATTTGTCCAGACTTAATTAACTTGATAAACATTAAAAACATATATAATAGGCAAATTAAATAAAACACCGACACAACAAACATAAAACTGTCAGGAACCACAACTTGGCCGAAACTAGCTAGTCTGGCCCAGAACACATGTACACTCCATATTGTCCAGTTCTGTAGTGTATTCCTTGCTTCCAAAGGATAACCCTTTCTAGAACATATTTAACGTCACTACAGCTCGTGTCTGGGAATGTGTTGCGGCCGTAAAATGCCTCCCTGTCCTACATCTTAGTGTAGTTTATATTTTCTTATCCTTTGGGATCATTGATTCCATTGATGAATTTTGAAAATATTTGAGGGTCACTGATGATGCCTAATTGGCCGAAACTAGCTAGTCTGGCCCAGAAAACATGCACACTTCATATTTTCCAGTTCTGTTGTGTATTCCTTGCTTCCAAAGGATAACCCTTTCTAGAACATATTGGACCGGTCAGTGGCAAATCACTGGTGTGCTTAAATGCATTTTCCTGGCGCCAAATCCTCGCCCCTTATCTTGCATTGGCCATTATTAAATTTCTTGCCATCAATAACTCGAATAATTGATGTCCATTAATAATAAAAAAGGCTGACTCTTATTTTCGTTAATTGTGCTGGATAATTCTAAGCCATGTATTTAAAGAGTGTGTTAAAATAAATTTATCATCACAAAACACGCCTATATAAATTCGACCCCCTTAAACCCCACTTTTATACAGTGAAAATGGGGTTTGCAGGGATATACATTATTTTTCTTATTTCTGCTAAGAAACATAGATTGTGAGTACTCGTTAGAACTGTCTCGTCGAGGCGGTTCTAACGAGTATCCATAATCTATATTTTGAGCAAAAATAAGAAAAATATCGAGATTTTTCATCTGAAAATTTCTATCTTTCGGTGGTAAAAATTAAAATGTATTTGTATAGGCATGTTTTCGTAATATTATTGGATTTCATAATCCCAATGCATAATAAATACCCCGAATAATTAACCTCCATAAATATAGCAGAGTAATCTGTTATTCGATCAAGTGATACCAATAAAATGGCTCAAATATTGGAGTTGCTACATTGATATATGGAATCATAATTCAAAAGTTAAATAGCCATAGTTCAAATTATGACCGCCTATAAATGGGAAATAAAAGTAAACGGGGCACCTTATATATTTCAACAAGAAATCTGACTGTATTGCGAAGAACACCATGCTATGCAAGAATAAAGTTCCCATTACGATGCAGCACTCCGAATTCTACCAAAATTATGTCACCCATGCGAAGGACTACACCGCATTCCGTCAAGGCCAAACGGAGAATTGTAAGCTCCTAGAAAAAAACACTGACACCTGTAAAATCTCCCTTCAAATCACCCATGCGGAAAAGGATGTGCAAAAACCTGGAAGCTAAAACAACCAAGCGGAGTTTAAAGTATGAAACCGTTAGATTCAAACAACAGGCTTCTAGCCTTATTGTTGACACGTTGCGAGAGGAGCCAATGAAAGAAAGAATCGCAGAAGAAACCATTCTGTATTCGGACAAAGTTTAATGACAGCCAGAGTGTATCAGATGTAAAACCAAAATCAAACACTGATATCCATGAACGATTCAGTGAAGCTGTAGAAATATTACGGTCGCATAATACGGGAGACGAAATTATAAGCTTTCTGAAACATGTAGTTGAAGGAAAATTTCCTCTGAACAATGTGGCGTTCCAGCTTTTTACCGACGTCGTAAAGTGGTTCAGTTTTGACGATGTGCGCCGCATGAGATACAGTGAGACAACAATGAAATTCTTTTGGTTAGGAAAGAAACTCTTTGGGAGTAAGTTTACACGGTTAATGTCTGGTCCTAAAAATGAAACCGACTTTTTGACCGGCAATCATACGTTATCACCAGCTGCTTCTAAGATAAACTTCGCCTGTCCAAGTGATAGTATTCTACGGACTTTTCATCTTTTAGGGTACGAATTTTGTGATGCCGATACTGGTCCAGGCCTAATTAAAGAAATGATCGTCCTCGCTGCCAATAAAAGCAATAAAGATGTGTCGTACGTGCTTATGTTTGACGGAAAGAAGATTAAGCGAGGAAGTGACATGGATCTGCTAGGTTTTGAAAAAGAACCGCTTGCCGCGAAAAAGGTAATATTCCAAAATGACATGGAAGTGATCGAGGGCACATTGCATACAGTGCAAACTGCTAACAAAGATGTAGAAAACGGACAAGCCGTGAAAAGCGATACCAGAAATCGTCTTCTTGAGCTTTTAGTTGAATGTTCAAAAACCCGTTTCCAAATACCTAATGGAATTAAGAAAACTAAGAAAATTGAAAGATTCTGCAATGAGAAATTACAAAGACAAAATCAGGAAGGACCCGTCATTAGCAAACACACTTGAATACGCCATGGACTCATGCCGAACCTCATGCTATCAGATTGATATCTGTAAAGCGCAGCTTCTAGAACTCCAGCATGAAGTTTGTCGAACAGGCTCATATTTGAATGGGAATATATCGCTTTTCGCTGGTTCAAAGCTGATAGACATAGAGCAACAAAAAAACATAAAACTTTTGAAACCTGTCCAGGAAATGAAACGTGTTCTAGAAGTAGAAAATCTTCCCACGAGTTGTGTGAAGCAACATTCTGAAGAATGGTTTAGTGCTGGATAAGCTGTCAAGGTAACAGGAAGCACAGTGTATGCTGCAAACGGTTGTGACACATGGAAAAGTCAAAATGAACACTGACATCGTGGTTAACAATAAAGAAAAGTCTCCAGCTTCAGCTAACCAAGAAATTGCGATGAAGCATTGCATTGAAAGTGAAGAACATGAAATAGCAACATTATCAAGTGTGATTATGCCCTTCTTATTTCCTGAAATGGTATTTCACGAAGAAGGATGTTGCGTCAAAGATAGAGTTTTAGTATCACCAGATGGGAGTCTTAGAGACAATACCGGCGAAAGGGTTTATCATGGTTTCGAAGGTAAAGCTCCGATTGGAAATGAATTTATCGTAACCCAGCACTACAAGGTCCCAGAACGTTACATAACACAAACACTGTTCGAATGCAAAGCACTAAATGCTGAAAAGGCAACACTGTATCTTTGTTGGACAGAAGAAAATACAACGCTGTTTATGTAGCCATTTGACAATTCGATATACGATTCTTGCCAGGATATAATTGAGAAAACGCTCATGTTCGATGAACCAAAGCAACAGACTAGGTTATCTACAGAATCAAAACATTGAAGGAAGCGTTGAAGCAACACATTGCAAAGTGTAAATACGTCGGTGAATTTCCGTCAGTGAAGGCAAATCGCGGTGGTGGTTTGTCAATGACAGATAAAGGGTTTGCGTACACAGATTTGATAAAGTCTCTACTTCAGGCAAAGAAAACTGTAACTGATGCTTATAACTTACAAAGAACATATGCATCGCAAGTAGTAGTCTATCTATTGGCTGACCTTGATCGTATGTGGAAGTCAGAGTTGCCTCATGCAGTGCCAGTCATGTATTACTGCCGTGGTTACAGTTTACCAATGGAAACGGCAAGGCAGTTAACGCAGCATTGTAAAACAGCGTGTGAAGAGAAGGGAATTGATGTAGTAGTCATTGCTTCTGATGGGGAATTCAGTTCTGTCATGGTAAGAACAAAAGACCAGAAACCACTAACTGTGTATCAGCTGAGCAAAGATGTATGGAAAGAAAGTTATAATGAAAATGGAAAGCTGTTCCTCGAAAGTTGTGATGGCGTCGCTGCAGGAATTAGAACATCAGCGTTAGGTTTTTTGGAAACGTCTAAACGCCAAACAGCAGAAGTGAGTACCCCAAATGCAAGTTGTGTAGCATCCGGTGTTGACAGCGAAGTTGTGAATCGCGAACAAGTGGGGTTCTCAAGAAAAGGCGATCCACTTTCAATAACTAACTCAAGCCAGCTTAATTCAGTTAATACAACAGACTGTTCCAAACTCGTGGCAATTTCTGACATTATGAATGGGCACCTAGACGAATCAGTTGGTAAGGTACACTGCGAAAGGGAAGAGATTAAAGAGCTAGAGTCTAACCTTGATGATACAATCGAGTATGACTTTGACGAAATACTGGACAGTTACAACAAAAAAGACATGAAACTGTACAAACAGTGACCATAGATATAACAACGGATCCGTTGAAGCTTTTTACTGTAATAAACCTGACAAATGGGCCAACAAGAGTCCCGATTATGTTATAGGCTCACTACTCGGGGCGCTTGACTCATTTACCCAGGCAGAAATACTGCTTGTAGTGGATTACTTCGGTTTGACATTGAAAGTGACAAAAACAGACCGGCTTTTGAAGGACGATATAGTAGAACAGCTTGCGTACTTTCTTGGAATCAATTTCACAGTTCATGATAGAAATAAGAAAGTTTATAACCCAATGTCTTTAAAAGATCTTTCGACAGCATGTCTAAGACAGAAATCATACCCGAAGCAAGCTCTAAACATAGCCTATGCGGAATACATCTGGCCTACGAAAACAAAAGAGTGGAGAAATAAGAACAGAGTAAGCCATACAATTATTATAAAGGGAGAAACCGAAGACCTAGAATTCGAACCGTTTTACACTCCTGACAATTTTCGCGTTTTCGTATATGATAAAACGCACCTAGGGACCAATCTTCGGAAATTCTTATGCCTCAATAAAGTCGAAGGTATTTCTATTGAAGCTTGGAAGACTATCAAAATTGAGGCATGACATATTACACCCAACGCTTATCGAAGTATCTCCGGAGGGTAAAATTCTGGACCAAATGAAGGAGAAGCTCGCTCGTACAACAGTCAGCACAAAGGTCGAAGAAACGATGAGAGAGCACGGATATGAAAAGGAAGCAGAGTTTTGCAAAGTAGTGCGAGAGGGTTTATATATGGCTGACGATACACCGGGAGTGGATGCGTTTAACAGATGCAGAAAACGTAAAGACTTGATTAACTGGCTCAACTGGCTCAGTAGAGATATTAACTTTGGAAAGTTTCCACCGTATGGTGGATATATTAAGGGACTGTCGAATATTCTATATGAAGGAATGCGTACTAGTCAGGGGTCGAAGCTTTACCTTTACGCGCTGGCGAAGACTGGAACCTATTGCGTAAGGGCACCAAACACCCTCTGCAGTGAATCGTTTTTCGGATCGATGCAGGATATGGATCCATGGGGTCAAGGCATCCTTAGTGCTAAAGGTGTGCAGAAACACATATTCGACTTCGCCACTATAACTGCAATGAAAATGGAGGAAAATAGGTTAGTATCTTCTACAGTACACCCGCCGCAATTCTTTTTAATCCCGCGCAACCCCGCGGTCTAGTTGTATTGGTCGACACATGTTAATGTACTTAAGACGCGACCATTTAACTAAGGCCACTCCCATTATATCATTCCCCGCCGCGGAAATGCGGCGAGTTTGGATCGAAAGGTGAAGACAGGTAACGCGGACAATACATTTTATGTCTGTCTTAACGCCGCGGAAACACCGCAAGTACTCCGCGATCATCCGCGGCGGTCGTCTCAAATTTAATCCTTTTCACCATACCCCTCGCAACGCGGGGTTGCGCGGGTTCAAAAAGAACTGCGGCGAGTGTACTGTAAAACAGGGTGCTTCATTTCACTCCCCACCATATTGACGTTTATTGCATCAAATCGGAAGTCCATTTCAAGTATTGAAGATGTAATACAGGTTTAAAAAATATACGCTTTCATAGCTCCAAATTTCCCTTAAATTCTGACTATCTATTCTGCACCCCCCCCCCCCCCCGAAAAAAAAATAAATAAAAAAACATGCTGAAAACCTGAAAGGAATATTTCAAAAAGCGATAGAAAAATGCCTGAGGATTTAAATTTTCGGACGTAAAGCATACTGACATTTTAAAAAGGTTTGCTAGCAAACTTTTGTGTTTGGATTGATGGTTTTGTGACAAGAACGGATGGTTTGGTGACAAAATGCGATTTATTGGGAGGGAAATGAGCTGAAATACCCTTTAATTATACTGAATGTGTTAGGGAATCGTAAATGTAATGCCTGGATTAAAAAAGTATTCCTGAATCTCTAGATAGAAATAAAATGGCATTCTGTCCAACGGTGCTGAAGGAAATATGTCTGTTATAAGCTTAATAGAGTTTCCATCCTTACAATAAGAACGAGTCAACTTTAAATATTAGGGATGTAAATTTTAATTTAGCTTAATGATTTTAAACACTTATTTGTAAATGTTAACAGCACAGACCCTGATGAGACGCGGTATTATGCGGCATCTCAGCTATGTCTGTGTAGTTTGCATTTGCCCCATTTTGGACTCCATGCTTAAATGGGTTAAAAAGGATTCAATAAGACACAGTCTGATCTAGGTTTCCGGCGGAGGAGAATCAACTCGCAAGAACGGGTACATAAACATGCGCTTAAAGCACTTTACAAGTGAGAGCAGAAATATTGACCCTCCCTGTCATTGTCGTTATAACCAGTGTGCTCAGTACATATATCCCACCATCTATGTTTTAGGAATATATTTATCAAGACGAAGAGATCAACCAGAAACCATGGCCGATAAAACTGGTCAAAGTAAGGCTAGAACTGACCAATCCGCTGCAAGAAGATGCCTTTGTCGGGATCAAAAGATGATCAAGTGTATTGTTCCGAGGTCAGTATGCTCTTGAACTAAGGCCTAACTACATTAAGGCGGCCCCTGCCCATCGGGGCTTGAAGAAATACACCATGCTTCCACGCAGAGCTGAAACCGACCCGCACACGGGTACTGGTAAACCGCTTAGAGGATCTAAGCCTGCCCAGGCAAAGCGGTGCGAGTCGGACCGTCCATGCTTATATGCCCTATTGGTTTCATTGAGCCACAGGACTCGAGATGTCTTTTCATCTCAATGTCGGGTAAAAGTCCCACCAAATTGGAAGCAACATCTCCAAAATGACCCTTACAGCATTGAGGGGGACGCTAAACCTCATATCAAACAGAACAAACAAACTTTTAGGGCAGTATGGTCGTTTAAAATATTAATATTCAAGGCGGTTCTTCTGTCGCGGTTTATTTTTGTTATGGTTTGTCTTTGGGTGTTTGTGTCGCTTATGCTATTTTATTTTATTTTGGATAACATATTCGCCATTTTGTGGGAAAGTAACTGTCATTTTGGCTTTCCGCTGTTGGTGTTTCCATTAGGGTCTGTTGTTTCATGTTTGTGTGCCTTTCCCTTTGGTGTCTCTGATTGGAGCTGTGGGTTAATTGTATCGATTCCTGACCATTGCCTCCACTTCTATTTTTATTTATCATCGTTGCAGAAAGCAAGCGAAAAGCAATATAAATTGTAAGTGTAATTAGTGTGTAAGAACTTAAGACATTAATCTTCATGAAAATTTTTATCATATCAAGATAACAATTCTATGCAATAAATACCCCTGCAAACCCAACTTATATAGGAAAAGTGGGGTTTGCAGGGCCAGTCAGCATTTCTTTATTTCTGTTTTAAAACATAGATTGTGAGTACTCGTGTTAACCGCCTCAAATCGATGTTTTAGAGCAGAAATAAGAATAGGCAAGTTTTCGTTATGAAAATTAAAATCTGTTAATCTCGTAAATAGGAAAGCTACAAGGGTTTGATTATAGTCTATGGTGCCGGCTTTCTGTATACTATGTGACGTCGAACAACGCAAGCTAAAATGAAATTTGAAAATATAAATATTTTGCACAAAGGTTGTCATTGTGTATTACATTTCTATTTAGATTTTTGGTGTTATGAAATAAACTATCACTTTCAACAAAATAAACCATAATAATATAAAGAAATGCATTCTCAAATGAAGAAAATTTTTAAGTGAAATATCATTAAATATTCAAAATGGAAGCACCCTTGTTAGCAATATTGAAGGCGTGTCCAAAATGACCTAAATAGTGTTGACGGGGACGTAAAACCTCAACTCAAAAAAGCAACATTGAAAGCATTAAATATTCAAACTCCCTTAATGCTTGACCGAAATGTGGACCAAAATTTATGTGTGCAATAATCTACAGGTTACAACACACACTTTATTCTGGTAAGAACTACATGTATAAAGGTTTCACACAAGTATAACTTTCAGCATTAGTCAATGCTTAGTTTCATTTCGGTAGCGTTAAGCGTTTTGTAAATATGCTTGTCAAATTGCTTTAAACTCCCCGAAAAGGTTACTACTAGTAGATAATGACTAAGCATTCTAATTTTATTTACAGGGACACCGAAGAGCGTGCCCGCATTCACAAGGGTGAGCAGCTTTATTAAGAGTAGAAGTAAAACAAAGATCAGGAATTGATACAATTAACTTACTCCACCCATAAAAGACACCAAAGGGAAAGAAATACAAACATTAAGCGACCAGACCATAATGGAAACCTAAACAAAGGAAGGCCATAAGGACAGTTACTTTCCCACAAAATGGCCATATGGCCATCCAAAACCAAAAGACACAAGCGGTACACACAGTAAGTAACAAACAGCAACATAAATAAATCGCCACAGAAGAGCCGCCTTGGAACGGTCAGTGGAAGATTTCCACTGGGGGGCTTAAATCGATTTTACGTGGCCACAATCCTCGCCCTTACTTCCGTCGCGATTAAGACAAATAATTTGTTCAGTCCGCATGAAGGCCTCCTAACTCATCAGTGCAAGATCTCCGTGAACACAAAAATCAAAGAACCACAGAGGTGAGACAACGGTGGTGGACTCGACAGCAAGAAACCACTGAAATGCTGGAGCAAAAGAAAACCAACAGTTAGACTCCGATGAGCCCGACCAGAGACAGAGCATCAGGCACCAACCAACATTATCTCTCTAATTTTCAATAAGCCTTTACGTTGGAGCCGTCATAGAATCTGAGGCCTGACCAACCGGCGTGCAATTAAAGAGGGAAGCAAAGTTGCCAACCGTGATTGGGTTAACTACCATGCATGCAGTCTGTCGTATAATATCCATGTTGTACCCAATCTTTTTATATCGAAGAATGATTTTACGAAATTGGGTGCTGAAGTCATTGCGGTTATATATTTTTCTGAATTTATATACTAAGTCACCATTAAATTCGGGTTCCGATAGGTCCACAACCCAGTGCCTTTAGAGGGAAACATACCATTCGTTCGCAATATGGTTATAAGACCAATGAATCCAGAATTCCTCCATCGAATGTATATGATATTCCGGATTCATTTCCCTGGATTGGAGGCGAAGACAATTCAGAAGACTAAAGACTGGGAAATGATCGAAATCTCCTGTCCGGATTATTCTCTGTTACATGTAAATGTGAGAAACCTGCACTGTCCAGAATTGACGTGCATCTTGTGGTTAGATGGAATACTTTTCGCGTATAAAGGGAAATCCAAGGCCGCACGTGAGGAAAACTTGGTACAGCCTTGCATTAACTGGTTAGCTCTAGGCGATTGACCGTTACTACTTGTTAATACCTTTTATCTGTCTCGTCTCAGTTTTACGCCAAAACCGTGGAACCATCCAAAACAATTAAGTGGCGAACCAATTTTCAAAAATGTTACTGATTTTCATTTCAGTAAGACGAATAATAAATTATCCCCATATGTTGCATATATCTTTCATGCATTTCTGTATTGTAAAATGAGGTAGAAAGATAAAAACTTAACGTTGGACAACTATTCCTTAAAGGTTTACATAATGTGAACAAACCTGAATGACATATCTTTACATAAAGCTACTTAAATGTTTAGGAAAGACTTCCGGTTTTCACTCAAAAGTCAAATTATCGAGTGAAATTGGAACGAGTCACAGTATACATGCAAAGTATGTTTAGTGAGCTAAACTTATAGGGTGCACGGCGAGATATGTCAGCATCTTTTTTAAGTTAATAGCTGAGTATCTGAAATACTAATCAAACACCGTGGGTGCGAATACTAGTCTGAGGCCCCCTAGCGCACCAAGATCATCGTCAATCTTCCAATTATATTTCAGTAAATCATGATCGCCTTTTTCAGCTGTTTGGCTCTGCTACTGCAGAATAACTGTAGTTGCCATGATAAATGTGAAACCCAAATCCTGAATATTCATATTTTCTGGCGTTCCTGCAAATTACCATGCTATTTTAGTACGCATATGTTTGCAACGGAATTGGAATATGCGTATCCTATTAACAGTCGTCGTTATGTCTGTTTCGTATAGTTACACAGGTTATATGCTAGTAAACCAGGTGGTCATTTGCAGCGTGCAATATCAATTGGGCTCAGTATACCACCTAGTTGTAAATGAGTATTTGCAAGTCGGTATAGTATTCCTGTTCTGTTGAACATGGTTGCTGTAATAACCTGCTCATTCACCAAAGAATTTGAATTATGAAACAACATTTTGAACACAGTTTATTAATGTTTAGGTTTAATTATTGTTCTTAAAGAAGTAGGACTAAACAAATACGGAAACAAAAACAACACAGTCTGACTCTTCCTGAGTTTCATTTAAATAGTTCATGACTAGCTATTTGGACAAACCAGGACCGGTTTCATGAAACGACTAAAAACTGCTTAAGCTTTAGTCTTCAGTCAGTGGGGAATACAGTGTGTTTCACTGAAGTGAGGACTTTAGCCTAATAGAAGTGGAGGCAATGATCAGGAATCGATACAATTAACCCACAGCTCCGATATTTGCCTAGCAGTTTCAAGAAACCGGCTCCAGAGACTTATAATTTACTCACGTGATTAATTATAAGCCTTTGGACAAACTTAAGTAATATAAACAATAATCATTCAGGACATACAACACTTTTGAATTATGCATACTTAATATTAATGTGTTCGCATGTTGACCAATATGATTCTACATTTTTGCCAGTTACCATTTCCACGCGAGAAAATGACTGTTGCCCAAAAACAATTTCAATTTTTTATGTTCTAAAACTTTCCAAAAAGTTACCCTCCACAGTTTAAAATTTATTTCGGTGACTTAAGTAAAAAGACTTTACCAATATGGCCTCATCGGGGCTTGAAGAAACGGATAGGCTGCACGATGCTTCCAAGCAGAGCTGAAACCGACCCGCACAGGAGTACTGGTAAACCGCTTAGATAATCTAAAGTAGAAGTAAACCAAAGATCAGGAATCGATACAATTAACTTACTCCACCCATCAAAGACACCAAAGGGAAAGAAACACAAACATTAAGCGCCCAGACCATAATGGAAACCTAAACAAAGGAAGGCCATAATGACAGTTACTTTCCCACAAAATGGCCATATGGCCATCGAAATAAAAAGACACAAGTGATACACACAGTAAGTAACAAACAACACCATAAATAAACCGCCACAGAAGAACCGCCTTGGAACGGCCAGTGGAATGATTTCCATTGGGGGGCTTAAATCGATTTTACGTGGCCACAATCCTCGCCCTTACTTCCGTCGCGATTTAGACAAATAATTTGTTCAGTCCGCATGAAGGCCTCCTAACTCATCAGTGCAACATCTCCGTGAACACAAAAAATCAAAGAACCACAGAGGTGAGACAACGGTGAGGACTCGACAGCGAGAACCCACTGAAATGCTGGAGCAAAAGAAAACCAAAAGTTAGACTCCGATGGGCCCGACCAGAGACAGAGCATCAGGCACCAACCAACATTACCTTGAATTAGATCTCTCTTATTCTCAATAAGCCTTTACGTTGGAGCCGTCATAGAATCTGAGGCCTGACCCACCGGCGTGCAATTAAAGAGGGAAGCAAAGTTGCAAACCGTGATTGGGTTAACTACCATGCATGCAGTCTGTCGTATAACATCCATGTTGTACCCAATCTTTTTATATCGAAGAATGATTTTACGAAATTGGGTGCTGAAGTCATTGCGGTTATATATTTTTCTGAATTTATATACTAAGTCACCATAAAATTCGGGTTCCGATAGACCTTGTTGCAGAAGAGATTTAAGTCCAATATTGAATTTTGAAATTAAATCAGAATGGCGTCTATAAAATTTTGAAAAGGCTTTGCGTAGTTTATGGTACCGATAACCCTGATTAAGGAGTTTAGCCGTTAATAATTTATTACGAGTGTTGAAGTCAGTTACATGACTACACACTCTAGCAAATCGAATTAATTGCGAAATATAAACGCCATAGGATGGCGCACGAGGAACATCACCATCCAAAAAAGGAAAATTTACAATCTCAAAATCAAAGTCATCGCGTTTATCATAAATTTGCACGAAACAAATCCATCTACAATAGATTGATGTAAATCCAAAAACGGGGCCTCGGTATCAGAAGAATTTGCTTTATTTAACTGAAGTTCTGGGGGGTAAATCTGACTGATCAAACCATCGAAATAGGTATTATCAATATTTAATAAATCATCTAAATATCTAGAAGTGGAGCTAAAAGCTTCAATAATTTCAGATTGGTTATCAATGGAAAGCGACAACATGAAGTCTCTTTCATAGCAATACAAGAACAGATCAGCCACAAGAGATGCGCAATTCGTACCCATCGGAACACCCACAATTTGTCTAAATAACTTAGTACCGAATCTAATATAAATATTGTCAAGTAGAAAGGTGAGGGCATCACACACTTTCTGTCAAGACCAAAGTGTATAATTCTTATGCTCTTTAGAAGTGAAAAATGCATTTCTGACATTACATGCAAGATAGAGATAATCTTCTCTGTGAAAAGCCCATTCAATTAAATCATTAAGCTTTTCTTTAATAAGATTATGAGGAAGTGTAGTGTAAAGAGTGGAAAAATCGTAAGTAGACAGACTTGAAGCACGAAAATGTCTGGATTTCAATTTATATAAAACCTCATTCGAATTTTTAATAGACCAAAACAGATTTCTTCCTGATCTTTCAAAGACTTTATCAAAATATTTAATCACATGCGTTTTAATAGCAGTAAGACAGGAAGTTAATAATTTAGAAAGTTCAGTGGTAGTGCAAGAGCTAGAATTTACAATAAACCGTGCTTTGTAAGGTCTTTTATGAAGTTTTGGTAACCAGTATAGCATAGGAAGCTTGTCTTGGCCTTCGTAAACACACACAGCAAACTTGGTTGCTGAATGACAAACATGTTTATCTACCATAGCTCTCTCTTCAGCTAAAGGCTGAAGTTCATAGGCCTTAGTACCATCAAGCTCCTGCTTAAACGTGTTAATATAGTGGAGCCGTCACACAACGACGACGTTGTTAGCGGCCTTGTCTGCAGGGGTCAAAACAAACTTCCTATGAAATTCTTGAATACCTAGTTTAAGATGACGTAAAGACGTCTTGGGCTTAGGAGGTAATAAGTTAGTATTTTGAGAATAGAAAGAAATGCGTTTATTCACTAGTTTTAAAATGCTAGGTTTCCAGGCTTTATGCTCAACATACTCTCGCTTAAACCATCGATTACCGAATTCATTCAAGGAAGCAGCGATTTCATCTCTACATTTACTGAAATCAAATTTTGAAGGAAACCGATATTTCGGTCCTTTAGAAATTATATTCCTTATCCTAGAATCAGGAATAATTTTCAAATTGCCAGTAATTACATGACCAGCAGCAGGATAGCAATACTTTGAGTTTTAACAATCACATGAATCAGAAGTATTAGTATCAATATCAAGATCTGAAACAAGTTTATTGAAATTAAAAATGATAGATCTAACAGGTTTGTTATATTTATAGCAAATTATAGGTGTTTCAGTATTTTGAAAATAAGCAGGAATGGAAGAAAGCACCGATCTCTCACGGAAGATACTGGGCAAATCTATAAAATCCATACCCTTATTAATGCCTAAGCCTACCCAGGCAATGCGGTGCGAGTCGGCCCGTCCATGCTTATAAACCCTATTGGTTTCATTGGGCGGCAGGGTTTGAGGTGTAATTTCATCTCAATGTCGGGTAAATGTCCCACAAAATTGGAAGCAACGTCTCCAAAATAACCCTTACAGTGTTGACGTGGACGTTAAACTTCAAATCAAACAAACAAATACCAATATGGTCTAGTGTTAAAATTATGGTCTAGAATAAAAGTTAAAATCTGCATGGTAACATTTTTTAAAAAGTTTTGAAACATTAAAAGAAGTTTCAAACTGACATCCGTTTATATGCCCAACAATCATTTTTAAGCATGTGAACGGTAAATGCATACAGTATGATTTAAGATTTTGTTAAAAAGTCATACTAGCACATCAAATGCATCGGACAACACCGACATTGTGGCAAATCTAGAATCTGTTCCCCACTCGTGTTTCTTCATTCAATTGAATACATAGCATTAAAATATTAATGTAATTCCGACCATGTGAAATAAGGCTAAACTTTAACACGTCTAGTATTTCCAACAGTATAAGCCAAGTAAGTACGAAACGTACACAACGTTTTGTCGGCAAGGTTGGGGGTGGCGGCCAGATTCTATAACCAGTTCTAATGAGTATCAACGGTTTGCCATCACAAAAAGACACCTATACAATTTTGATCCCATTGAACTCCACTTTTATATAGTAAAACCGGGTTTTACAGCGGTTAACCTTATTTTTTTATTTTTGCTCCAAAATATAGATTTCGTTAGAACCGCGATGAGGCGGTTCTAACGAGTAGCCACAATCTATATTTTGAGCAGAAATAATAAAAATATCATAATTTTCATCTTAATATTTCCGTTGTTTTTTGTTTCAGCGGTAAAGTTTACAATGTATTTGTATAGGCGTGTTTTGGCAATGCAATGTCGTTCAAATATAATAAAATGCATAAACAACATAAACAACAAACATTTTCGCCTAACTGCTTTTTGCCAGGCCATTTACAATATTGGTTCCGCGCTCCTTTTAACTTATTGGGTAGCTTGAGCATGACACGCGGCAAATCGCAATACCTCCATAACGAAAACTAGCTGAATCATAAAAGTGGAAAAATGAGTTTTATGATGACAATGGAACATAAATTCTTTTTTTTTCTGCTCAAATCTGGATAAGTCGGTATTCATTTGGACAGCTTAACTGAGGCGTTCTAAGGGCTACCCACATTCCATGTATAAGACCAGAAAGACGTAGTGTGCACCCCTGAAAACCTTACTTTTATACGAAAGTATACCTTGTCCATGTACCGTTCCCCCTTCATAAAAAGACTATTGCGCGAAAACCGGAAGTCTGTTTCAAACTTTTATAATGGTTTAAAAATTTTCAAAAAAGTCAACCTTCAGATTTTAATTTTTAATCTCGTTATTAAAGAAAAGGTATTCCCATATGACCCAACGTTAAGTTTTCTTTGATTTTCCGCACAAAAACTATAGGGAAAAAAGCAACGAAAAGTTAAGATTAGACTCTATGGGATAAACGTTTATTAATTAACTTACCGGACGAAAAATTTTAAACCTGGAGGGTAACTTTTTTGAAAAGTTTTTAAGCATTATTATGTTTGAAATTTTCCTCCGGTTTTTGCACAGTCATTTTATCAAGGGTGAAATGGTAAATGGAAGACCTGTAGATTTACCGGACTCTTTAATCACATACATGTAGCCATATTTTCATGATGAAAGTTGGATAAAACACAGTTATACTCTCCCTGTGTTTGTTGTAACTAAATAGCCATTACAAACGCCATTAAAATCTATGTTGCACAAGAAGTAATAAAACAATAACTGCCCATTAAAGAAACAATATCAAGATATATTATGTTGGGATATAAAACAAGTTACAGATGGATCCCAAAAATGTGTAGATTATAAGAAAACATGACCATATATTGTCATTTTTCTAAATAATCTATATGTTTAGCCTCATTACACATGGTGGGAATTACATTAATATGTTATTGGATGTCAGTTTGAAACTTCTTTTAATGTTTCAACACTTTTCAAAAATGTTACCCTGCAGATTTTAACTTTTATTCTGATAACTAATAAACATGCTCATATATGGTCTTATATTAATTTTTCTTTTATTTTCCCTACAGTTTATTGTGCGGAAAATCGGAGAAAAGTTAAAACTAAACCATATTGGTATTTGTTTGTTTGATTTGAAGTTTAACGTCCCCGTCAACACTGTAAAGGTTATTTTGGAGACGTTGCTTCCAATTTTGTGGGATATTTACCCGACATTGAGATGAAATGACGCCTCAAGCCCTGCCGCCCGATGAAACCAATAGAGTTTATAAGCATGGACGGGCCGACTCGCACCGCATTGCCTGGGCAGGCTTAGATCATCTTAGAGACGTTGCTTCCAATTTTGTGGGTCTTTTACCCGACATTGAGATAAAATGACATCTCAAGCCCTGCCGTCCAATGAAACCAATAGAGTTAATATGCATGAACGGTCCGACTCGCAACACTATTCCTGGGCAGGGTTATAACCTCCAAGCAGTTTACCAGTACTCATGTGCGGTCGGTTTCAGCTCTGCGTGAAAGCATCATGTAGCCCAATCTATTTCTTCTAGCCCCGATGGGCGGGGGCCACATTCTGATAACTTAAGTAATAAATATTTACCCATATGATCTTATGTAAAGGGAAAAGAGCCACAAATTTGGCAGTATACAATCTACAGAAAAGTTTGATTAGTTAACTTACCCGAATAAAATTTTGATCCGAAAAGTAACTTTTTTTGTAAAAGATTTCTCGCACCGTAACTCTGTGATGCAGTTATAGCTCACGTGTCATGTAATGACGAGGTGAGCTTTTTGGGATCACTTTTCATCCGTCGTGCGTCCTCCTAAACCACTGATCGGATTTAACCAAACTTCAAAGGAATGATCTTTAGGTGGTCCCCTTGCAAATTTGTTCAAATGTTTCCGGTCAGTTGCACATCTAGGTCACAGGAGCCAAAAAAAGATTTTTTTCACTGAAAACTTAAAAAATCTTCTCCTCTGAAACCACAAGGCTCAGGTCTTTGATATTTGGTATGAAGCTTCATCTGATGGACCCCTGACTGACTGAACTGGTTTTTAAGGTAACCCGGCGCTATAAGCACATAGGTGGACCCCTACCAAGATTGTTCAAATTATAGTGCTGGGACCAAAAATGCCCCCGCCCCGGGGCCCTTTGGTTTTACATACGATTATGTAGGGAATTTGTTTAAAATCTTCTTCTCTGAAACCACAAGGCCCAGGTCTTTGATATTTGGTGTGAAGCTTCATCTAGTGGACCCCTATCAAGATTGTTCAAACTATTGTGCTGGGGCCAAAAATGTCCCCGCCTCGGGGCCCTTTGGTTTTACATAGGCTCATATAGGGTAAATCTTTATAAATCATCTCTGAAACCGTAAGGCCCAGGTCTTTGATATTTGGTATAAAGCTTCATCTAGTGGACCTCTACCAAGATTGTTCAAATTATAGCCCGTGGGCCAAAAATGCACCCGCTCCGGTGCCCTTTGGTTGAACATAAACTTATATTGGGAAAATCTTTAAAAATCTTCTTCTCTGAAACCACAAGGTCTAGGTCTTTGATATTTGGTATGAAGCTTCATCTAGTGGGCCTGTACCAAGATTGTTCAAATTATAACCCTGAACAATCCCGCTCCGGGGCCCTTTGGTTTTACATAGACTTATATAGTGAAAATCTTTAAAAATCTTCTTCTGTGAAACCACAAGGCCTAGATCTTTAATATTTGGTGTGAAATTTCATCTAGTAGACCGCTTTCAAGATTATGCTGGTCTCTACCAAGATTGTTCAAATTATAGCCCTGAGGCCAAAAATGCCACCGCCCCGAGACCCTTTGGTTTTACATAGACTTATATCGTGAACTCTTTAATCTTCTTCTCTGAAACTGCAAGGCCCAGGTCTTTGATATTTGGAATGGAGCTTCATCTAGTGGACCTCTACCCAGATTGTTCAAATTATACCCATCGGGTCACAAATGCCCCCGCCCCGGGGCCCTTTGTTTTACATAGACTTATATAGAGATAATTTTTGAAAATCTTCTTCTCTTAAACAGCAAGGCCCAGGTCTTTAATATTTGGTGTGAAGCTTCATCTAGTGGACCACTATCAAGATTTTTTAAATTATAGCCCTGGGCCAAAACTGCCCCTGCTAAGGGGCAATTTGGTAATACATAGGCTTTTGTAGGGAATATCTTTAAAAAATCTTCTTCTCTGAAACTGCAAGGCCCAGGTCTATGATATTTGGTGTGTAGCTTCATCTAGTGGACCTTTGCCAAGATTGTTCAAATTATAGCCTTTGTTGATATTCGGTATGAAGCGTCACCTTCTAAGACCTCTCTCAACATTATGCACATTATAGCCCTGGGGCCAATAATGGCCCACCCCGGGACCAACTTGTTACTCTATGGATCAGGTGAGCGATCCAGGGCCATCATGGCCCACTTATTTTTTATTTTCAAGAACACTCTTTTTATCGTGTCAAAACTGTGAAGGAATAGGTTATAGTCTTTGCTAAATTTTTTTTTATGAGAAAAAAGGCTGTTCGAATAAGGTGTCTATATTTTTCGCTGAGTTTGTGAATTTGGCCTGGAGTCTGTAATTTGATTTTGGCTAGGTAAGAGCTCGTATGACGAATTTCAAACCCTATACACCAAGCCAACTTCACAGACTTGAACGAATCAAAATTATCAGATATGAAAACAGGGCTCTGGACAGTTAGTCGTCCTAGTGCACTTCTTTTATGTGTCTTGTTGCCGAGAACTTTCTCTCGAAAGATTTTTCACATACCTCACAAATATGTATTGTGTTTCGAGTGTTTTGCCATTTTGTGAGCATAGAGGGAATTTCTGGAGCAGAACACCTTTCCGCAAGTAGGACAGTTAACCGTTTTCTTTTGCCCGCAGCTCTCTTTGTGTCTCACAAGACTCGAGCGGAATCCAAATTCCTTCTGGCATACGTCACACGATAGTTTTTCGTTACTATGGTGTTGCCGAACGTGGTCCGTTAGATCTTTTTTTTGTAGGGAATTTCTTCGTACAAGAGTCACATGAAAATCTGCGTACACCCATATGGGTGTATGCCATGTGTGACTTTAAGGTTGATTTTGTGCTAAATTGTTTTCCACAATGAGTACACGTTGTATCCCTGCAGTTTAAGTGAACAGTTTCTTGGTGGATCTTTAATATATATCTGGAAGTGTACTTCGTGTCGCAACTTTTACATGCGTGCTCCTTGCTGGCTATCTTTAATTTGACTGAAAATAAAATATGTGTTCGCAAACATCTGTAGAAGAAGCTTTAGGAAACTAACTAACATTATTTTAGACCTTTCATGAAATAAAATGGGTGGGACATACCCCGGGGGTACCTGGAGGGACCCAAGATCTGTGTCAGTGAATGCATCTTATCATAAGGAACAAAAATATCTAAGGTTTTGGGTGGGGATCAGAATAGTTTCTCAGATATAAGGCCTTTTATGAAATGAACGGAGTGGGGCATGGCCCGGGTGTGTCTGGAGGGACCCAATGTCTGCGTCTTTGACTGTGTCTTATCATAAGGAACAATGATATATATGGTTTAGGGGTTGGGAGCCGAATAATTTTCAAAATATTAGACATTTTGAGTTTTCCATACAAATGCCTATATGTCAATTTTACGTTTATTTTTTTATGTAATTTTACCCCAAGGCCCACCAGGGGCAATGTATCATGAACGGAAAGGTCTTGGGCTGAGTAAGTGTCATGCAAAATTTCAACTTTGTAGCATAACAGAAACGGGAATTATGGGCTCCAAGAGAAACGCGGACGTTAACTTTAACGTTTGTTAGACTCTGATTAGGACTCTTGGGCAATGGTATCTGATACTCGGACCCTCCCAGGAGCATGGCCCTGGGACAATCGTATCATGAGCTGAAAGCTCACGGTCTGAGTAAGCGTCATACCAAATTTGAATTTTGTAGCATAACATAAATGGAAGTTTTGGGCTCCAAGAGAAATGCAGACGTAAACTTCGAAATTTGTTAGACTCTGTTTATGAACGTGATTTTCCATTGCAGAACTGGGACATCCATATATGACTCAAGAGAGGCTCTAATCACACCGGAAGGATATCTAATCGAAATAGATTCATGTTGTTAGGTGATTAGTTGCTTAATAGATCACTGTCTGTCGGTCACAAGTAACGCAGAGATCACTCGCGGTACGCGCCCGTGATCACTCGCGCTACGCACTCATGATCTATTCACTTTAACGACTGACTTCCAGTCTGTGATCTATTAAGCAACTAATAACTACCATCTTATCTTTCAACAGTTAAGTCAAAAACTGTGTTGAGAATTTATGGGTAGGGGAAACGATAGTTTGGTCACGGCATCTGGGTCACATGACCAAGATTGTTACCACGCCCATATCTGGTAAAACCATTAAAAATCTTCTCTAGAACCAGTGGGCTGATTTAAAGAAACCTGGGTATGTAGTACCTAGGACTGTAGCACAACATAATTTGCTTAAACGATGACTTTAGGTTTATCACAAATAATCAGATCACCTGCGGGAACAATATGTGATTATTGAGTAAAACAAAAATTATCAAAAAGATTACCGGTAGGAATCAAATACTTCATTCATTTAATCAATCCTTCACACGACACTGACATTTGTGTGCATATATATTTTCTTTCCTTTTCCATCCATCCTTCCATCCTTCCATCAATCTACCCACCGACCCATCCATCCGTCCGTCTGTCTGTCCGTCTATATGTTCGTTCCTTCATCCGTCCTCCAATGGACCAATCTATCCAAATACCCACTCATCCCTTTCTGTAGTGTACCCATCCATCCATCCATCAATCATTCCATCCATCCATCCATCTTAAATCCATTGATCCGCTCCAAATGGGAGGTGGCGAAGCAACTAGGTGGGCGAAATGACTAAGGGGGCGAAAAGACCAGGCTCTGTTGGCAAAACAACTAGGGGTGCAAAATGGGGGCGAAACGAACAGGGAGAAACGACTGGGGGACGCCTTTGGGGCAAAGCATCTGGTTACCCAACTAGCCAGAGGTAAAGAAACCAGTTGGATAACCTGGGTGGGGCCATAGAAAGACATCGAATCTGATGAATATTTCATTTTCTTTTTTTGAGGCGACTATCTCCATGTCGAGTGAACTAGCTCCTTGTCGAGAAGACTAGCTCGGACAGTAATTTCGTCATAAGTCGCAAGTTACGTAATCACGGCCAATTTTTTTTTTGCTTATTTCAAACTTGCCATGTTCATTTCACCAGGGATATTGTTTCTGTTGGTGTTAAGGGCGTACTTTTGACGGAAAATGAAAAATCGTCGGCCAAAATCTCCGTAATGACATAAATTGACAAATTTTCAGGTCCATGATAAAAAGTTTACTTTCATTCATACTCCAGCGCTGCAAATTTCCATGGCTAATTCTGGCGGGGTACAAAGTTATATCGTTTCTATTTGGAACTGCATTGCCGGATTTTTTTTTTTATAAATAGCTTACAAAGAAAAAAATGGTGATAAAACTCTTCGAGACCTACCTTTGTTTACGAGTTTCTTGGTGATGGAGCTAGCTCGAGAGTTCCCGGATGTGTCCAGGCGCTGGAACAAGTACAGCGGAGGGCAGCAAGGTTTGTCAACAATGACTACACCTCAAGGACTCGGGGCTGTGTCACCAAGATGCAGAAGGATTTGGGATGGGACACACTACAGAACAGGAGGCGTGACAGCAGACTAGCCATGCTCTACAAAATAGACCATCAGCTCGTGGATGTCAAGAAGGAGCAGTTTCTTCGCAGTGGAGACAGTAGAACCCGTGGAGGTCACAAGTTCTACCAAGAGCGGATCACTAGCGAAGTCTTCAGAAACTCCTTCTTCCCAAGGACAGTCGTCGACTGGAACAGGCTCCCATCCACAGTTACAGCAGCGGAATCCCTTGATGCATTCCGCGCGAGTCTGCCTGCCAGACCCGCCTGTCACTGATTCCACCAACAGCACTGAAGATGTGTATAGTTTTAACCTTTTAATTGTACAAAGCCTTTTGGGAGGACTGCTGTATCATTCCGCCATGCCGCAGTCTTGCAGAGCCTCAAAACGTTCCAGTAGGATCCCGGCTTTTTACAAGGAAGAAGAAGAAGATGTGTCGAGTGAACAAATTTCCATTGACTCATTTTCGAGCTAGTTCCCCTGATTACCACCTGTGTGACTACTTCAACTAAAACAAGGGTATCAAAATTAAACAGCAATCAATATCGTAGGTACCAGGCCTAAAATGATGCCCTGAAGTTTTCTTTCATCCCTAGAACTATTCCTCAGTGGAATATTGTTCCCTCCTCTGTGGTAAATGCCAAAACTGCAGAGTCGTTCAAAGCCCGCATGGTGTAGATTGGGATCCAGAGGTGTACGTTTTAGTAGTTTTAAAATATTAAATTATTACTATTTTTAAATAGTTTTAAGAACTCATTCAGTGTTTTATTTTTTGCTAAATTCTAAATTTAGCGCACCACCCAACTGAGGCAATGGCCAAGTATGACCGACTCAGTATATGAAGATAGATAGACATAGGGCTTGAAAAAAATAAGGGCGAGGCAAGTCAACAAATCAGGGCGAAACGACCCACGACAGAATCGACTCAGGACGAAACAACTCAGGGCGAAACGACCCACGGGCGAAACGACTCACGGGCGAAACGACCCGCAACCTGTTGTGTGCAGAAATAGAAAGAGTGTTAAGCAATTAATATTCTTCAAAATATGAAGAAGTGATCGTTGTATGAAAAGAAAGGCTGATGACAGGGACTTACAATTTCACATGTACAACCGCCCTGCCAGCTCTTACACGATCCTCAAAGAGAATCACCGGCGAAAGCCCGCCGGCTTGATTGGTTCTTTCCTTCTGATGATAATTCCCGATACTTACCAGTCTTGTTACATTCTAATAATGCACTGTACCAGAGAGATAGCACCTTTATGATGGAAGTCTTTATCCAGGATGGGATAACTTTAAAAAGAGATAAGACAGCCACAGGCTACAAAACGTTACCCGTTTGAGGTAGGACATTGTCTTGACCTACAAGGCAACGTAGTGTGTTATTAATGAACCATAGGGTTGTTCAGAGTTGATTTTGAAGTGAATTGGTTTGTAGATGTTGCTGGACTACTTACTTGAAGTTTAGTAGCACAATCATTTAATGTTATTATTAACTGCCGTTTCTAATGGTGTTCGCTGCTCTTTTATCTCTTTTACAATATACGGTTTAAGTTATATACTCATTATAATTTATTAAATTCCGTGTCCATTCCATTATCGTGAGTTGGAAGAAGCAAGCATGGTTTGCTTCATCTCTGTAATTACATCACTCGTAGGGCCTAGCTATCTGTGAATTGTCCTCTGGTCAGTCAATATGGCCCTGAATCGCTCACATGATTTAAAGATACCACAGTCACGCGGATAATGAACAACCGTTATAGTTCACGACGCATAACTGTTGCATATAGATAAATGATCACATGGGCAATATTTTGGAAAAATTGAACATTCTTGCGAAGTGTGAATGAAACTGGCCAAAAAATTTGGGATAGTTGTCATTTAAGATTTTTGTACTCATATGTCTTGTTCGACATTTGGGCATAACTGTTTTGGTAGATGGTCATCTTAGCAATCTTCTTGACGTTGTCTAAGTTGGATGTAACTGAGAAAAAAGGTATCGGATGAAGGGTTATTCAAATAAGTTTCTCTTTTAAGCTTTCTAACTGTTGGTTTTCTTTTTCTCCAGCATTTCAGTTGTTTATTGCTGTCGAGTTCTCACCGTTGTTTCAGATATGTGGTTGTTTGATTTTTTTTTGTGTGTTCACGGAGATTTTGCACTGATGAATTAGGAGGCCTTTATGCAGACTGAACAAATTATTTTTCTTAATCGCGGCGGAAGTAAGAGCGAGGATTGTGGCCACATAAAGTCGATTTAAGCCCCCACCCCCGGTGGAATTCGTTTAACTGACTGTTCCAAGGTGGTTTTTCTGAAAATGTGTTATCAGCGCCAGATAGCTCAGTATAACTCTTGCACTTACCATTCATCATTCACTCATCATTTCCATTCAATTCACCAGAGTCCCTTTCTGCTCGCATTTTTTTCCAACTTCATTTCTTAAAGATTTATATATTTATTTGCAATAGGCGGTGTTTAGTGCAGGTGTGGAGGCTGTAAAAGTGCTCCCCGTACTTCACAAATCGTACTTTTTTTTTTTACAAAAATGTTATCAGCGTCCGAATAACTCAGTCGGCAGAGCACTTGCCTTGTAAGACAAGGAAGGGGTCGGCTGTTCTGGTCGATTTTTTAGCTCACCTGTCACGTAGTAACAAGGTGAGCTTTTGGGATCACTTTTTGTCCGTCGTCCGACCGTGCGTGCGTCCGTGCGTGCGTCCGTAAACTTTTTCTTCAAACGACATCTCCTCCTAAACCACTGATCAGATTTTGACCAAACTTCACAGGAATGATCCTTAGGTGGCCCCCTTTCAAAGTTGTCCAAATGGTTCCGGTCCGTTGCACATAAAGGTCACAAGAGCCAAAAATAGATTTTTTTCATCGAAAACTTAAAAAATCTTCTTCTCTGAAACCGCAAGGCCAAGGACATTGATATTTGGTATGAAGCTTCATCAAGTGGACCCCTACCAAGATTGTTCAAATTATTGTGCTGGGCCGAAAATGCCCCCGCACCGTGGCCCTTTGGTTTTACATGGGCTTATATATAGGGAAAATCTTTAAAAATCTTCTTCTCTAAAACCGCAAGGCCCAGGTCTTTGTTATTTAGTATGAAGCTTCATCTAGTGGACCCCTACCAAGATTGTTCAAATTATAGTGCTTGAGCTAAAAATGCCCCCCACACCGATGCCCTTTGGTTTTACATGGGCTTATATAGGGAAAATCTTTAAAAATCCTCTTCTCTGAAACCACAAAGCCGAGGTCTTTGATATTTGGTATGAAGCTTCATCTAGTGGACCCCTACCAAGATTGTTCAAATTATAGTGCTGGAGCTAAAACTGCCCCCGCACCGGGGCCCTTTGGTTTTACATGGGCTTATATAGGAAAAATCTTTAAAAATCTTCTTCTCTGAAACCACAAGGCCCAGGTCTTTGATATTTGGTATGAAGCTTCATCTAGTGGACCCCTACCAAGGTTCTTCAAAATATAGTGCTGAGGCCAAAAATGCCACCGCTCGGGGTCCCTTTTGTTTTACATGGGCTTATATAGGGAAAATCTTTAAAAATCTTCTTCTCTGAAACTCCAAGGCCCAGGTCTTTGCTATTTGGTATGAAACTTCATCTAGTGGACCCCTACAAAGATTGTTCAAATTATAGTGCTGGGGCAAAAAAATGCCCCCGCCCCAGGGCCCTTTGGTTTTACACAGGCTTATATAGGGAAAATCTAAAAAATCTTCTTTTCTGAAACTGCAAGGCCCAGGTCTTTGATATTTGATATGAAGCATCATCTTGTGGTACTCTACCAAGATTGTTCAAATTATAGCCCTGGGGCCCAAAATGCCCCCGCTCCGGGGCCCTTTGGTTTTAGATAGACTTATATAGGGAAAATCTTGAAAAAATCTTCTTCTCTGAAAGCACAAGGCTTAGGTCTTTGATATTTGTTATGAAGCTTTAGCTATTGGACCTCTACCAAGATTGTTCAAATTATAGTCCTGAGACCAAAAATGCCCCCGCCATGTGGCCCTTTGGTTTTACATAGACTTATATAGGGAAACTATTTAAAAATCTTCTTCTCTGAAACCACAAGGCTTAGGTCTTTGATATTTGTTATAAAGCTTCAACTAGTGGACCTCTACTAAGATTGTTCAAATTATAGCCCTGGGGCCAAACACGCCCCCGCTCCGGGGCCCTTTGGTTTTACATAGACTTCTTTAGGGAAAATCTTGTTTTACATAGACTTCTTTATGCAGGGTAAACCTTTAAAATCTTCTTCTCTGAAACCACAAAGCCCAGGTCTTTCATATTCTATATGAAGCTTCATCTTGTGGACCTCTACCAAAATTGTTCAAATTATAGCCCTGGGGCCAAAATTGACCCTGCCGGGGCCCACTTATTATACATTGGATCAGGTGAGCGAACCAGGCCCTCTGGGCCCTCTTGTTTAACTTGATGTCTTACAGATTTATGTATTTATTTATTTCGCTGCAATTCTTCTTCTTCTTTCCTCCTAAATAATCCGGACGATTTCTCAGTAACCACTTGACGGATTATTCTGAAATTTTGTTATATGATAGATATCGATATGGTGTTTGCAAGAGAGTTTCGAAATTCCAACTAGCGGGCCCAAAACATCCCCTTGGGGCAGGAAAAAATGCCCGGATGAGTTTTCAGTAACTGTTCGAAGGGCTTTTCGGAAATTCGAAGACCGTAATAGATATCAATTTGAAGTTTCTTAAAAGGGTTTCAAAGGGTCTTCCGGGATGCGCCGGGGCCGTTCCCAACCTTATCCACTTCATTAGCGGCATCATATCTAGGAAATCTTCCAGATCCCTACCCCTTAACTATAGTTTGACCCCATTATAAGACGCATTCAGAGACGACAACCTTGGGGTCCCCTTGGGTGCGTCGGGGCCATGCCCACCACTGCACTTCATACAAGTTCTGAAAAGTTAAATCCTTTGGAAGCAAAGAATAAGAGGCCGAATATTTAATCTCAACCCCTAAACCACATACACTATTATTCCCTATGATTCAATAGCACCGACCTGGTATGCACGGTTCTAAAGTTATTTATGCATCAAAAAAGTTCTGCTTCAATTAAAAGTAAAAAAAAGGGTCATAACTCATAAAGTAATTTTCAGAATTCATTTAAAAATTAATCTGGTCAAATACTCATCATTTCCATTCAATTCAACAGGTGTAACGACAGTCTGTAAATTTTAAGACTGTAAATTGAGATAATTTTTAGTTTGTATTTATGTCAGGCTGACACAAATACAATCATGAAAAATGGTGAAAAAAGGAAAAAATGCGCTTTGCTATTTATAGTTATTTGGCTGTTATCAGTGGAAAATTTAATCACGTGGAACTATAATTTATATAGTTTGCTACACTTAATTAAATTCCTGATACCAAAATTGAAGATTTCTCAGAAAAATAGGTTGCCCTGTTTCTGGTCGGGCCCATCGTTGTCTAACTGTTGGTTTTCTTTTGCTCCAGCATTTCAGCTCTTTCTTGCTGTCGAGTCCTCAACGTTGTTTCATCTCTGTGGTTGTTTGATTTTTGTGTTCACGGAGATGTTGCACTGATGCGGACAGAGCTAAGTGTTTGTCTTAATCTCGACGGAAGTAAGGGCGAGGATTGTGGCCATGTACAATCGATTTAACCCACCCCCTCCCCCCAGTGGAATTCGTTTCCGCTGACCGTTCCAAGGCGGTTCTTTTGTCGCGGTTTATTTTTGTTATGGATTGTCGTTGGGTGTTTGTATCGATTATATTAATTTATTTTGGATAGCCTATTGGCCATTTTGTGGGAAAGTAACTGTCCTATTGGCTTTCTGCTGTTGGTGTTTCCGTTGGGGTCTGTTGTTTCGTGTTTGTGTTTCTTTCCCTTGGGTGTCTCTGATGGGAGCTGTGGGTTAATTTTATCGATTCCTGATCATAACCCCCACTTCTATTTTGTAATAAAACAGATATGTATAATGAGACAATGAATGAAAGAGTATAACGCTGTTATCATTTCGTAAACATACTGATCACTCGCTTCGAATGCGTTTTTTTTGACTGCGTACAATAGTAATTTGTTCGTGAGTACGAAATTCATCTTATGTTCGACCTTTGAGCTTTTTACGGAGTTTCATTGCATTTGTGGTCAAAGGAAAGGAATCGTTTTATTTTATTTAAACGGCATTTACAAATAACACAATGCATGCAGCCTTTAGCAAAATATCTATGTTAATGTGGTATAGACTGCGGCTTCGTTTGAGAATGCGATTTTTTCGTGTATTATCATTTTTAATGATTTTCCTTGTGTAAGTCTTAAAATCTACAGGCTAAAAAGGCTTTAAACTTTACAGACATTCTTTAAATTCATAGACGGTCTTTAAATAAAACAACTTACTTAGATCTGTAGATACAGGTTAATATTACATTCTTATTTTGCAACGGGGGTCGATGGCCTAGTGGATAAGAGCGCTGACCCTCAATATTTATGCCCCTCATAGTTGTGGTTCGAGCCTCGCTCGGTCACATGTGAGACGCCTAGTTCTGCAGCAGTATGTCAGATGATTCCCCCCCCCCCCCACACACACGAGAACTCCGGTTAAGTCTACCTCTGATGAACGGTCACTTCAAAAGTGAAATAATATTTAACGGACCGATAAGCCGAAACAATTTTTGCTACGGATATTAAGTTAGAAACGTCTTGTGCAGTTACTTTAACGAGAACCCGCAATGATAAGCTTTTCCACGATAACCCATCCATGTGACATGGTGATTTTTTCCCTATCTCCGAAAGGGTCTTATTTTCTGATGCACAAGTGTGATATTTCTCTTGGTTACACCAGAAACATATTGTAGGTGACAGCCTATGTCTTGGAGCAGAAATAAGAAAAGTATGTATACCCTCGTAAAGCCTAGTTTTCTTTGTATAAATTGGGGGTTTGTGGATTTTCATTTCGGGTGCTTTGTTAACGTGATGTGGAAACTGATGTATGGCCTTCTCAACCCAACACTGTAATTTGTGACGGTGTAATTTAGTTTATACTAATTTATTGCAGTTGGATTGCGATGAAACCGTCAAGCTTCTTTTAATCGCACTCGAACACTCATTCCAGATGGTATCATGAGCGCGCGTGAGAGATAGGCAGCGAGTTTTACACCACTGCTGCCCATTTACATCTGGGTCGAGTGGGGCAGTGGCAATACGTGTCTTGTCCAAGGACAACCTTGCATCCGGATTCGAACCTACAACTTTTCGATCATAAGTCGAACGCACTTAAGGCTGCCTATTTTGGGTTTGAGTTTAAAGTTATACTTTCCGTCAACACTTTTAATGTCAACTATAAGACGTTGTTCCAATTTCTCGGAATTTTACCCGACAGTGACAAAAGGGTAACCCAAGCGCTGTTACCTAACGCAACCAATAGGGTTTATAGGCATGGATGTTCCGTCTAGCACCACTTTGTCTTGGCAAGCTTAGACCCTCTAAAAGGTTTGCCATTTCTCAAGTACGATCGGTTTCAGCTCTGCGTGGAATTACGATGCAGCCTTAACTATTTCTCCAAGTCCAAGTGGCGGGGTGGGGGAGCTTTTACATGGTGTTCATCACACGACTTTGTTAATGTGTTGCATATAAAAATATACTGAACTTATCATAACGCTCACACTCCTTTCCTTTTGTCTTCTATTTCTATATACTTTCTTAGCACATTTTAACACACACATACGCACGCGCAAAACAAAACAACAACAACAACAACAACAAAATCATAGTTTTCTATTAGGACGCAGTTATGTTAATAAGTTATTGGATATTTCGACACTCGCGACATCACATGCATGTAAACATTAAGTGACAGCTAAATAAACCATTACTCTCCAAACTGGTTGAAAGTTTGTCAGTATATGGCGTCTTCGACGCTGTTCCACGTGGTTATAGGAAAAATGTAACTTATTCCTATTTTCAGTTGTAAACCTTAACCCAGAATTTTTGTTTGCTAAATAATGGTTTGAAGATCATGCAAATAGACATAAAAGTAATTTAAGTAATTCGGGCTTCCAAAGGATAACCTTTTCTAGAACATATTTAACGTCACTACAGCTGGTGTCTTGGAATGTGTGGCGGGCGTAAAAAAGTCTCTCTGTCCTACATCATAGTAGTTTATATTTTCTTGTCCTTTGGGACCATTGATTCCATTGCTGAATTTTGAAAATATTTGAGTGTCACTGATGAGGCCTAATTGACCGAAACTAGCTAGTCTGGCGCAGAAAACATGTACACTCCATATTTTCAGGTCCTGTAGTGTATTCCGTGCTTCCAAAGGATAGACCTTTTCTAGAACATATTCATTGATTTGTTTGTGATCCGATGAAGTTCATACTTCAACGAACGCTGACAATATGCATTCTTGTCATAAACATGCAACACTATTTTAGATTAAAGTATTTACTTTAGTTGAGCTAGAATGTTGATCTGGGACACGTTGTTCAACCCTAAAATATAGAAATGAAGGCAAAAATCTGGAATCGATACAATTACTCCCATACCTCCCATGAAAGACTCAAATGACAACAAAAATCGATCTAATCAAACTGTAATGAAAACTTTACAAGCGAATGGAACAAAAAAAGGACAGTTACTTTACAAACAATTGGCCAAATGGCTTTCCAAGATAAAAAAGGTATAAACAATTTATACATGCAAAGACGAACTATAACAATAATAAATCATGACAGAAGAACCGCATTGGAAAGGCCAGTTAAAAAGTATTTCACTGTAAGAAAGTATTTCACTGGTGGGGTGGGAGTGGGGGCCAAAATCGATTTTTTCGTGGCCTCAATCCTCGCCCGTGGTTCTGTCGTGGTTTAAACAAATAATTGGTTTACCAGACCTGATGTAGAGAGGTTTATCTTTACGTTCTTACGAACAAAGACATTGCCTGACATGACTGGCAACCATACAGTCCAGAGTTGCCCCCTTTCCATAGAACACTTCTGGGGCAATCTAGAAGAAAGGCGCGGGAATCCCCCTACCATCACCGCACAATTGAAAAATTCATTGTTAGAAGACCAGAACAATATTCGAATCAGGACAATAAATGCATTGATCAACGTCATGCCAAGAGGAATACCTAACGCAGCGACATACGATATTCAGTCTGTTTATTTTAGTCAATTTTCATTTACAGCTTTGTTTGGTACCCAGTAATGTTCGGAAATTACTGACAAGTTAGTGCCTGATGCTCTGTCTCTAGTCGGGCCCTTCGGAGTCAAACTGTTGGTCTTCTTTTGCTCCAGCATTTCAGTCGTTTCTTACTGTCGAGTCCTAACCGTTGTTTCATCTCTGTGGTTGTTTGATTTTTGTAGCCACGTAAAATCGATTTAAGCACACCAGTGAAATTCGTCTCGTTGAACGTTCCAAGGCAGTTCTTCTGTCGCGGTTTATTTTTTTATGGTTTGTCTTTGAGTGTGTGTATCGCTTATATTATTTTATTTCGGATAGCCATTTGTCCATTTTTGGGAAAGTAACTGTCCTTTTGGTTTTCAGCTATTGATGTGTTCATTAGGATCTAGTTGTTTCATGTGTGTGTTCTTTCCGGTGGGTGTCCCTGATGGGAGCTGTGGGTTAATTGTATCGATTACGGATCATTGCCTTCACCTCTATTTCGTAGTCACAAATTAATGCATTATGTACCGATTCCTGATCATTGCCTTAAAGTTCACTTCTATTTTATTCAATGGATGTGTTATTTTTAAACCATAGACAATTATTTCAGAAACCTTTTTTCAAACGTTATTTAAATAACCGCCTTCAGTATATTTTCAAAATTCCACAATGGACAAATCAACACTACGATGAGGGCAGTGAGACGTTTTACGGCCGATAAACATTCACTTAGCATCTGCTATAGTGGACTTAAATATGTTCTATATGTTTCTTTGAAAGCAACGAAGGCACCATAATACTGAGGATGGTGCACGTTTTTCAGGGACAAACTAGATTTTTTTATCAATTATGTAGGTTTCATCATTGACCCTCAATGATTTCAAATACTGATAGTGGAATCAATGACAACGAAAAGCTGTAACATATGATTGATTTACACTCTATGCCCCCATGAGCAACGTTCTCTTTATTTTTTCTTACTGGCCTCATGTTACACTCGCCGCATATTTTCGAACCTATTCGATTCTTGCAGCTCAGAAGAGATGTTGAAAAACATTTGATTTTTTCCGTCTAAGGGCGATTTTTATTTCATCGAAATAACGCCAAATAATGTTTTGTTCCGGGCGGGAAATATCACCAAATGATGTATTGTCGCGGGTGGAGAAGTCACATGTGGAAATACGCCATTGATACTGATGAGCGGATAAAAAATTGATCTTGCCCTGAAAAAAAAATATGTTTTATGCTTTGAACAGTATTGTTATGAAATTTCAAGCTTCAGTCGTCATTAGAGAAAACAAACTTTTTTCATGACCATTGCGCATCGATTCAGAGGTATTCAGGGCTTTTACAGGGTACGATAGGGGATATAAACAAAAAGTGTGCACCTGGAATATAGTTTTAAAGTTACCTTATCAAGCGGTTCACTTGTAATTTGCATTCAAATAATGTTAACAGTTGTTGAGCGAGCATAAATATTTTACGTAGGTGCTAAAAGTGACCTCACCACCGACGAGCGAATGTAATAACTTCATTTATTTTATAATTAGCAGTGAAATCAATGTCTGTCTAAAACAAATAACAAGAGGACCATGATGGTCCTATATCGCTCACCTGAGCTAAGAGCTAAGAGTTTTGCACGTGTCCCAGTGTCCTGTTTGAGACAAGACTTTAAAGGGTTTTCCTGATATGTCTATGTAAAACCAGTGGGCCCCGGCACGGGTCCATTTTTGGCTCCAGGGCTATAATTTGAACAATCTTGGTAGAGGTCAACTAGATGAAGTTTCATACTAAATATCAAAGACCTGGGCCTTCTGGTTTCAGACAAGAAAATGTTTAAAGATTTCCCTATCATTAGCCTGCATAAAACCAGTGGGCCCCAGCACGGGGCCATGTTTGGACCCAGGGCTATAATTTGAACAATCTTTGTAGAGGTCAACTAGATGAAGCTCCATATCAAATATCAAAGACTTGGCCTTCTGGTCTCAGACAATAAGATTTTAAAGGATTCCCCTATATAAGCCTATGTAAAACCAGTGGGGCCCAGCTAGGGGGGCATTTTTGCCCAAGGGCTATAATTTGAACATGCATGGTAGAGGTATACCAGATAAAGCTTCATACCAAATATCAAAGACCTGGTCTTTCTGGTTTTCAGACAAGAAGATTTTTCAAGGTTTTCCCTATATAAGCCATTTTTTGGAGCCCAAGGGCTATAATTTGAACAATTTTCATAGCGGTCCACTAGAGGAAGCTTCATACAAAATATCAACAACCTGGGCCTTCTGGTTTCAGACAAGAAGATTATCAAAGGATTTACCTATATAAGCATATGTTAAACCAGTGGGCCCAAGCGCGGGGGCATTTTTGGCCCTAGGATTGTAATTTGAAAAATCTTGGTAGAGGTCAACTAGATGATGCTTCATACTAAATATAAAAAACTGGGCCTTCTTGTTTCAGACGAGAAGATTTTTAAAGGTTTGTCCTATCATAATAAAATAGAAGTGGAGGCAAAGCTCGGGAATCGATACAATTAACCCACAGCTCCCATAAGAGACACCGAAGGGAAAGAAACACAAACATGAAGCAACAGACCCCAACGGAAACATCAACAGCGGAAAGCCAAAAGGACAGTTACCTTCCCTCAAAATGGTCAATAGGCTATCCAAAATTCAATAATAAGCGACACAAATACCCAATGATAAACCATAACAAAAATAAACCACGACAGAAGAACCGCCTTGGAACGGTCAGCGGAAACGAATTCCACTGGAGGGGGGGGGGGGTTTAAATCGATTTTACATGGCCACAATCCTCGCCCTTTCTTCCGTCGTGATTAATACAAATAATTTGTTCAGTCCGCAGACAAGAAGATTTTTAAAGGTTTTCCGTATATAAGCCTTGGTAAAACCAGTGGTACCCCGTGTGGGGCCATTTTTGGCCCCATGGCTATAATTTGAACAATCTTCGTAGCGGTCCACTAGATGAAGCTTCATACCCAATATCAAAGACCTCGGCCTTCTGGTTTCAGACAAGAAGATTTTCAAAGGATTTCCCTATATACGCCTATGTAAAACCAGTGGGCCCCGGCGCGGGTGCCTTTTTTGTCCTAGGGCTATAATTTGAATAATCTTGGTAGAGGTCCACTAGATGAAGTTTCATACCAAATATCAAAGACCTGGGCCTTGCGGTTTCAGAGAACAGGATTTTTAAAGATTTCCCCTTTATAAAGTAGAAGTAAAACAAAGATCAGGAATCGATACAATTAACTTACTCCACCCACCAAAGACACCAAAGGGAAAGAAATACAAACATTAAGCGACCAGACCATAATGGCAACCTAAACAAGGCCATAAGGACATTTACTTTCCCACAAAATGGCCATATGGCCATCCAAAATTAAAAGACACAAGTGATACACACAGTAAGTAACAAACAACAACATAAATAAATCGCCACAGAAGAACCGAAATAAGCAAGATATGAGGTGAATGTTTTCTGAAGCTTTAAGTCTTCAGTCCATTTTACAAAATATATCGAAAATAAGCCTATGTAGAGGTCCACTAGATGAAGCTTCTTACCAAGTATCAGAGACCTTGGCCTTCTGATTTCAGACAAGAAGATTTTTAAAGGTGTTCCCTATATAAGCCTACGTAAAACCATTGGGCTCCGGGGCGGGGCCATTTTTGGCAATTATATGAACAATTTTGGTAGAGGTCCACTAGCTGAAGCTTCATGCCAAATATCAAAGACCTGGGCCTTCTGGCTTCAGACAAGAATATTTTTAAAGGTTTTCCCCATATAAGCATATTATGACGTAACACGCGCCATAAAGTGGGGTTTAACCATGATCGTATAGTTTACATTTATAAAGTGTTTTAGTACTTCGCCAATTATTAAAGTCAGAAAAATTCTGTTTTCTGTTTTTCTGTTTTATTATCTGACCAAGTAGAATGGTCTCTTTTAAAATTTTAATGTTACATAATTATTATAACATATCGAAAATCGAAAGCTTCTGAGACAGGTAGTGTTCAGGACTAGATCTAGCCCAATATACCGAACACGTCTCTTACATAACTGAAAACCTGACTGATTTGACATGATCAAACTTGAGGTTTGATACGTTTCAGGGCATTCCATAGGCTTTGGTTCTCACGTTAACAAAGCTTCTGTTTATACCAACCGTCCATCATTGAGCAAACGTTAAAAGTATCTCAACACCTGCTGACCACGTAAGCACATACCTGCAGGGTACTATGCACTCAAAGAATGCTCACATGATTGGCGTAAACAGAAACATGTACCCCTGTGATTGACGTTTTGTAGATACATTTCAGGTTTTACGTAAGCTGCACTTGCTTTTTCTCCCAAGAAAGTTTTTGAATAACAGCACATGTTACTTGCGTAATACGTCATTGAAAATGTCAAATTAAATGTCAGTAGATTTTTTCATATTCCAAAGTAAACACGCAATGTAAAGTGCATGTTTGGATATTATCGAAAGACTGGATTAAAATATATGCAAGGTAAAAACGTTTCAATTTTCTATCTCTAAAGGCTTAAAATACTTCATAGCCCCATCAACATAATCCCAAATACATTTATTACCCATTCAACAGCATATTGGTCATACAAAGTTCCCACTACTCATCAACGTTGTTTCAGCCAAAAGTGCATCTTTTACATTTCGTCAACACTATTTGGGTCATTAAGATCATACGCCTATGTAACTACGTTACACACGTCCCATCTTTATAAAATTAATTTTCTTAATAAAATTAATTTAAACATACATTTATATACATGTGCCCAGTTGATCATGTCTTCCTTAACATTTTTTAAGAAGTTAGTTTATCATACAAGACAATTTTGCATAAGCTGAAATAATCATATATGACCGTATAGGATAAACATGCATAAAATGCAACAATCCTATATGAAGTAATTAATGAATATTTAAAATGAAACTATCAATGGTAGCATTGACAATTAGCAAACACGTTAAGTTATCCTGAAATCAACATGTAAAAATTATTTAAAAACAATATCTAATGCCATTTAGTCCCATAGTTTAAAAGTTTATTCACTTCTATGAGGCGAATGTTTTCTGAAGCTTTAAGTCTTCAGTCCATTTTACAAGAGTTAATATTTAAGATATATTAACAATTTAAGAAAACAATTAAACCACATTTATAGAGTTTTTTGCTCACTGTTTAGCACTTTCCTCGTTGTTCGTTGGATTCCGTGGTATAGGAATCATAGAAATTCTATTCTTGGGTACCAATAAGCTGTCATCATGCGACGAACGCTGGGTATACTGGTTTACTATCAGGTATACTAGAACAGAATGAGATCTTCTCGTTTGCTCATAGGACTCCCTCATTACTGACATGTCACCTGTATGTGTTGTTGATGACTGGAATGAAGATACAATGCGTGTGTTCAATAACTCTACTTGTCGTTTACGATCAAACTTCACCATCAGCTTAACCTTAAGGGTTAAACCTAGGACTTATGTATAACATAATAAAGTTAATAAACTTAAATGTCCTGTTACTATTCTTCACCATCAGCATGGCCTTTAGGGCCATATCTAGGACTTCTAAATAATTATGTTACTTACAATGAAATTTACTCAGGATCCAATTAATTTTCTTCTTTATAGTTATTTTCTCCATGCCAACATGGATTCCGTCAGTCTAAGGGGTTGTGTTTGTCCCGCGGGCTCGTTATGGACGTTCCTATTCTCCATTACGACGGACACCTCAATATCAACATCAGCACCTTGCACAGGTGATTGTTTCACCTCTGCCTCACAGTCACGTGCATTGACCCATTTTGTAAAATTATTCGTCTCAGGCATAAATTACATCTAAGTCTAAGACAGATAATTATATATAATACTATGGTTAGTGAAACAATGATAGCAAATGCAGTTTTCCAAGTGTTATTGTTTTTATCATCAACCTTGACCTTATCATAACTATTGACATTATATATAAGAAACTTTCCATGGGAATCTCTTTTAATAAAAATCAAAAATGAGTTCCTTTAAGAGCAATGAAAACATTCATAAGAAAGAAGATGGGTCATACTACGTAGTTTCGGCTAATAAAGCCTCATCAGTTACCATGCAATGATCCGGCAAAGAAAGCCAGAGGAAACATACTGCAATTTTGCGAATTTCAAATAGGCAGTCGATTCAAAGACTGATATAAATCAAAATGGGGTCCAAATAATTAAAAACCTGTCTAGAATAGGAGTCTAAACAAATTATTTATTTCTGATTTATTTCTAAGCCTGCCAAGTGGGATGGAATAGTTATAGGCTCTAAATTTCTCGAGTGCATTTTGGAACTCCTCCAAATATCTAAGTGTGAAATGTTATGTAAGTTCAAAAGAGATTTTAAGGGATCAGATACATCAAAAATACTGGCCTTGCCAAAATATTATGGTAGGTGCAAATATTTGCTAGTTGCCTTACATGTGTTATTCAACTGAGTTATACTAAATGGAGTATCACTTTTGATAATCATGATTTTGGATTTAGAAACTTGGCAACTCAATGTAAATGTTAGTGGAACATCTGTAACAATTACCCGGACACCTGAGGTTATGTATCTAGTTAAAGGTAATCTTTGATTTAAAACTACTGTTTGTTTTCAAAGCAATTCGATGTCTGGTAAAACCTGCATGTATAAGGCAATTATTAACTTATTAACATTGGTTTGGTAAAAGGATGATTCTGGATTACAAAACTGTAGATGGTAGCTGTTGCACATTTGGTACCCATCTTCTGACAGAAGTGAAAATTTTGTTTTATCTCTTGATACCATTAGCAGATCGCTTTCCAGTTCATATTTTACCAATACATCCGAAGAAGATGTGCCGTTTAATTTGTGGTGTATTGGGAGTCGCAAATTATATATCTTAAACACATCATATTCCTCCCTTGTGTTTATTAATGGTATCTTTAACACAATGCGAATTTCATTGTCTTGTAAATAAGTTACACAAGTCAGTGTCTTATAAAAAAACCAAATATTATTTCTAGGCTTCCTTGGGAGTTCAAAATTATCCGGTAACTTTGATTCAACTTCTAAAAGTAGTTCTTTCAAATTTTTAGGAGAAATAATACTTGTAGATAAGTGATGCATCGATAACATGTTTAGTTCAGACTTAAGATTTTCAAAATAGAATACTGCGTCTTGAATGGTCGATTTTATTTCCTCAAAGATTAACTGAAACTGTAAGTATGTATGTATAAATTGTTCAATGTTCTATAAAAGGGTTATCCTTTGGAAGCATGGAATACACCACAGAAGTGAAAAATATGGAGTGTACATGTTTTCTGGGCCAGACTAGCTAGTTTCGGCCAATTAGGCCTCATCAATGACGCTCAGGTCTTGTAAATTTTCTATCAAAAGCTTCTTGTAACCAAAACAATTTTCTATCAAGCTTCTGAACCACTTTGATTAAATCCATTGCGGAACGTTTGTTTTCTGCTACTTGCAACCTTGTTAAGTTTAATACTGATAAACTCACATCCAGGTCATGTATAATTTTCTCCTCATTACTGGCTAAGCTTTTTATATTTCTATTTATGCTATCAAGGTCACTTTCTAAAATTGTGCCAAATAATGTGCTCATTAACTGTTTCTCTAATCGGTCATAGATAATACTTGATATACTTCAAAGTTATTATAAACTGACCTATACATGTCGGTCAGTATGTCAACTTCTACATTTAAACTTTGAAATGTCTGTACATACCCTGTTAAGTTGGATTCCCTATAAAGGTTATGGATTGCTTCTATTATTTCATCTGTGCGTTCAAGGTCTTTTTTATTTGGTTGATTAAAGTCTTAAATGGTCTTAAATCATGGACAAATGTGATGAACCAATGGGCATCATTAATGTAAACTTCGTTTGTATTTTGGAAAATTACATTTTCTGAGGTAAACAAAGAAAATAACAAGCCAATGTACGATGACAATATGAATGCAGTGTATCTAGCATTCATCTGAAAGAAAAAAAATACTAAATCAGTCCTTAAAAAGAACTAAACGAGGTCTTATTTCTACAGCATATTTGTAATTAACCTCAATAACTGCTTAACGTCAGTCTTTTTACGACACTGTTCTTGTCGTTTTCTACAAGCCCTAACCTTCTTAATTGTTTTTAAATTATTAATTGATATTTCTTCTTCTGTATTATTGACATCAGTGCCAACTAAATATGCATTGTCCGAAGCATTGATGTCGGTGTCAGCCGAGAATGGATTTTCATCAGAGTATTTCTCAACATTACAATCCATGGTCTCGTCTGAAACTTCACCACTACGTGATGTTGTTCTTTGAACTTTATCCCTATACTTCAACCTTTTTGCTAACTCCATCTTAGGAATGTCACTTTCATTTTCTGAATTCTCCCTTTCATGTCTATATTTCTCAGCTAGTTTTGCCAAAGGTATATTTTCAGAAGAGTCTGGGTCTGGCGATGAATCTGATCAGACGCTTGTGGAGGAATGACATATGCAGTATCCCTTAACTTTCTGTCTTTCTCATTTTTAGAAACCTGCCATTCTTCTATATTAGCTAATCGCAACATTTCAGCATGCACAATAGATGTTGAGCCATCTAGCTGATTTTTAAAAACAAAGGTAACTGGACCTATTCTTTCCAAAATTCTGTAATAAGGTTTCCATTTTAGACCAAGTTTACCTTTTCTTTGGTTATTTTTTATAATAAACTGGGTCACCAATCTTAAACTCGACCTGTTTTGTACCCCTGTCTGCATATTTTGCTTGACGTTTCTTAGCTTTCTTTAAATGCTTTCTCACTGAAATAAAAGACTAATGCTGCTCTTGTAAGGCAATTTCATGCATTTCATCACCAAGCTTATTTCTCCTAGGTTTTAAAATATTATCAATCGGTAAAACAACATCTCTGTTATAGAGTAAATAGAATGGAGAAAATTTTGAAGATTCACTGATGTTGAAACGAATGGCTGCTAAAGCTTGATTCAAAAACAAATCCCAAGTTTGTTGATTATCAGCTACCTTTTTAGATAACACGTCATGTAGTGTTCTATGGAACGTTTCAACTTTAGCATTACTCTGAGGATGGTAAACACTTGTCAAAACATGATCAATATTGAAGTGTGCCAAACATTCCTTCATTACTTTGTTTACATTTCTGTTCCGTTATCTGATACAATTTGTAAAGGACAACCAAACCTTGGGAATATTTCCTCTAATAGTAAATAAGATAAGGTATCAGCAGTTTTATCTGGAACAGCAAAAGCTTCTGGCCAACCACTAAACCAATCTACAAAAGCTAGTATATATTTATTACCAGTCAAAGAAGTTGGATAAGAACCAGAAAGATCAACACTTACTTTTGTCATTGGATATGGTGGAATATCCGTTTCATGTAATGACTGTCTTATCTTTTGTAAAGGCCTTGTTTGACAAACTGTCCATTCAGAAATATATTTGTTCAGATCTTTAAACAAATTTGGCAAAAAGTATTTTCTGCGAATAGAATCAAATGTTTTTTGAATACCCATATGACCAATAAGATCATGGTATTGAGTGACAACAAATGTTCTAAGATGTTTTGGAACAAATAATCTCAAGATAGGGTCATCGTTCACATGGAAATATAGTATACTAAATCCTCTATCAAGAGATAATGTTTCTGTACAGGCTTGCTTTCATTGCAATTTTGAATCATTGACCAAAAAATTCTGAGATTTCATCATCCCTAGTTTGTTCAAGGCTCATATCAAAACTATTTTTCGTGAAATCAGACAAGTCACATTTTTCAAAAGATTCATCATCTGGTTAGTTACAGCTTGCATAAGTTTTTGGTTCAAACTGATTTGAATTGAGAGCATTAATTTCAAACAAGTTATCATTCACATCAATGGGAGTCTGATCCTCGTCTTAACAGCACTGAAATTCTAAGTCTTTCCTTTCACTAACATTGTCTGGATGTCTTGAAAGTTTGTCACCACAAGCGTTTGTGGTGCCCTCTATGTATTCAATAGAACAGTTACACCCAGACATACTCAGAGCCCAAAGCTGAATCTTTTTATTTTGCATTGGGGACTCAAGAAGATATTTGAGAGGCTTATGAGTTGTTTCAATAATAAACTGTGTATTGTGTAGATAATAGTTTAATTTCTGAAGTGCAAAATGAAAAGCATAAGCTTCTTTTTTGTACTACCGACCACTTACACTGAGATTTACATAGTTTGTGTGACAAATAGTAAATAGAATTTTCATCTCCTTCATGATCTTGTGTAAGACATGCCCATTTACTAGTATCACTAACATCCGTGTATAGAACATAATGTTGGTTTGAATCTGGATAAACAAGAAATGGAACAACCGTTAAACTTTCTTTCAAAAATTCAAAAGCTTTTTGGTGAATCTCTTACCATTTGAAATGAGCATATTTTCTTGTCAAGGCAATAATTGGTTCTGCGATCTGAGAAAAGTTTGGAATGAATCTTCTGTAATAAGAACACATGCCAATAAAATATCGAACTTCCCTTTCACAAGTTGGAACAGGTAATGTTCTGCTTGCTTCTACTTTCTTTTGATCTGGCTTGATTCCATCTTCACTAATAATGAAGCCAAGATAATTTGCTTCAGTTTTAAGAAAACCACATTTCTTTAATTTTAATTTCAATTTATGCTGTCTCAACTTCCCAAAAATTATATCTTAATGCTCAAAATGGTCTTCTAAAGTTGAACTGAAAAGCAAGATGTCATCCAGATAAGCAGTTGCAAATATACAACCTTGTAGGACGATCAGTTCCTTAAACACCGCAGGAGCGTTTGGAAGGCCAAGGGGCATGGCATTAAATTCAAATGACCTTTTGTGACATGTGAAAGCTGTTTTCTTTTTATCTTTCTCGTTCATGGCTACTTGCCAATAACCACTTTTTAAATCCAAAGAAGTGAAGTATTTTGACTTACCTAACAATGCCAAGATGTCATCTATCACAGGTAAAGGTTTAGAGTTTTTCTAAGTTATTTTATTTAATTTTCTAAAGTCAACACAGAATCTTTTACTACCATCCTTCTAGTCTACTATCACTACAGGAAATGACCAAGGGGATCTTGAGCTTTTAATAACACTTGCATCTAACATTTTATCCAATGCCTTCTTTATAACTTCTCCATTTTAATTGGGGTTCTGTAAGGTCTCATTTTAATTGGTGTTTGATCTCCTGTATCAGTTTGCATCTGAACTGGATCAGTGTGTCCTAATTCAGAGTCTTTGCTTGCAAATAAATCTTGATTATGTAATATCAAATTTTCTATTTGTGGCCTATACTTGCTTGCAACATCTAAGTCCTTTAAATCTAAGCTTGTTTTGTTTTTGTTATTTTGAATAACAGAGTTTATATTTGACAAATCATTGTTTTGAATAACTGAAATTCTTGCCAAAAGACCATGCCGATAATTTTAATGAATTTATTTGTGTTGTTAACAATCAAGAGTGGCAAAGATCTATTTTTATTCGATGTTGAAACTGTGTTTATAACTTGTAACCCGGGTTGATTCACAAGAAAACCTTTTTCTATTTGAGAAATTTCATATGTTTGACCTACTAATAAATCAGGGTTTTCTCTGACCTTGCCATAACATATTTTTTATGATTGAGGCTTAATGACAGTTGTTGTTTTCATTCGTACAGTTGAAGCAATATGAATGTCTTCTTCTAAATTCACACAAGTTTTTTTCCATTTATCCTACGACATTTTAAATCAAAACAAATTCTAACATTGTTCTTTTTCAGCCAATCCAAACCAAGTATAAGATTCCTATTCAAATCTCTGATTTCATAGAACTCCTGGGACATTTTGGCTCCACCGATACAAAACTGCAGAGTAATACACCCATCACAATTAAATTCAGTGCCATTTGCTGACTGCAAACAAACCTTTCTATTTTGTAGCTTAGGTTTGTTCTTTAACTGATCATATATCCGGCGGTGCATTAATGAGCATTCTGCCCCTGTGTAAACAAGAGTTCTATACTTTTGTTTACATATCCTATTTATACAAGAATTTGGATTACCTGGAATATTGACCCTAAAATTTTGTGTTGTAGACTTTTCACTCTTTACATTGACCTCACGATGTAACGAGGGTTTTAGTTTTCCTGATGTCCAACCTATTTTCTTTTGTTTGGCTGCGACCATGTCCCATTGGTGGTCTGCTACTAAAGTTCTGCCCCACAATCTCTAGAAATATGACCTTCTCGGCCACAGTTCCAGCATTTTATTTTTCTGGATACTGTCTCATTTACCCTGTGCATTTTGTTGTGGATATTTACGGTAATTTCGACCTCTAGAGTGGTCAACCTCCATGGGCTTATAAGAATGTTTTGTATGTGACATAGAAACACGTGCCCTTAAGTTATTTTCATTTGTGCAGATTGATATGGCCCCCTGCAACGTGTCTGGTTGATCTCTTAACATTTTTAGTTTCAAGTGATCAAGTTTCAAGTTGTCACCCATCTACAAAAATGTCAAGGAGCTGTCTTCCCACTGCCTCAACCCCATATGCATATTCAGCTAAAGATAAAATTCTTTCAGTATATGTCTGTATGTTTTCTCCATGCTTCTGTCTGACAGGCCTTAACATGGCGAAAGCCATCTGTGCGTCTGTTATATCAGAAAAGCGCACAGCTAGTTGCTGTTTAAGTTGATCCCAAGTGTTAAGAGGGTTTGCCTACATGTATCTTTGAATGAATCCACTGGCAACACCACTGAATGACGTGTATGCTATCAGTCGTTTTCTAGCATCTGGTAAGTTAGTGAGAGTAGCATATTTTTCAATTGATTTTATCCATTCTTTGTAATTTTTAGCTCACCTGAGCACGAAGTGCTCATGGTGAGCTATTGTGATCGGTCATAGTCCGTCGTGCGCCGTGCGTCATGTGTCGTGTGGCGTGCGGCGTCAACAATTTGCTTTAAATGCTAACTCTTCCTTAACCTTTGAGCCAATTTCAATAAAACTTCATAGGAATATTGCTGAGATGACCCTCTACAAAAATAGCTTTATCTGTTTCGCTCCGCTGAACAAGATGGCCGCCAGAGCTAAAAATAGACTTCTCCTGTACCTTAAGGACAATTTTATTCACACTTTATAGGAATGTTGCTTAGGTGACCCTCTACCAACATTAGCTAAAACGTTTCCGCTCCGGTGAACAAAATGGCCGCCAGAGCTAAAAATAGAACATTCTTTAAACAACTCCTGTATCCTTTGGTCAAACTATTTCAAACTTCATAGGAATGTTGCTTAGGTGACCCTCTTCTAAAATAATTAAAACGGTATTGCTCTGATGAGCAAAATGGCCGCCATAGCTAAAAATAGAAAAAAAATCGTAAATTTTCCTCCAAACACAAACTCCTCAACCCTTGGGCCAATTTGATTTAAACTTCACATGAAGGTTGCCCAAATGACTCCCTACCAAAATAGCTCAAATCGTTGTGCTCTGACAAACAAGATGGCCGCAATAGCTAAAAATAGAAAAACATCGTAAATTTGCTCCAAACACAAACTCCTCAACCCTTGGGCCATTTTGATTCAAACTACACGGGCATGTTTTGTAGGTGACTCCCTAAAGAAATAGCTAAAACCATTCCGCTCCGACTAACAAGATGGCCGCCAGAGCTTAAAATAATAAAAATAAAAAACCTCAAACGACTACTCCTCCTTTACCCTTGGGCCAATTTCATGCAAACTTCATAGGAATGTTGCTTAGATGACCCACTACCAAAATGGCAAAAACGTTTTCGCTCTGATGAGCAAAATGGCCGCCATTGCTAAAAACAAAAAAACTTTGTAAATTAACGTCAAAACACGAACTCCTCCTCAACCTTTGGGCCAATTTGATTCAAACTTCACAGGAATATTATGTTGTTGACTCCCTACCAAAATAGCTAAAAGTGTTCCGCTCTGACTAACAAGATGGCCACCAGAGCTAAAAATAGTATATTGCTGAGGTGACCCTCTACAAAAATAGCAGGAATGTTAGTTAGGTGACGCCCTACCAAAACAGCTAAAATTGTTCAACGCGGAAAACAAGATGGCCGCCAGAGCTAAAAATAGAAAAAATCTTCAAACGACAACTCCTCCTTACCCCTTGGGCCATTTCGATTCAAACTTCACAGGAATATTATGTTGTTGACTCCCTACCAAAATAGCTGAAATTGTTCCGCTCTGACTAACAAGATGGCCACCAGTCTGAGAGCTAAAAATAGAATATTGCTGAGGTGACCCTCTACAAAAATAGCTAAAATTGTTCCGCTCCGCTGAAAAAGATGGCCGCCAGGGCTAAAAATAGACTTCTCCTGTACCTTAAGGACAATTTCATTCAAACTTTATTGGAATGTTGCTTAGGTGACACTCTACCAGCATTAGCTAAAACGTTTCCGCTCCGGTGATCAAAATGGCCGCCAGAGCTAAAAATAGAAAATTCTTTAAACAACTCCTGTATCCTTTGGTCAAATTAATGCAAAACTCATAGCAATGTTGCTTAGGTGACCCTCTACTAAAATAATTAAAACGGTATTGCTCTGATGAGCAAAATGGCCGCCATAGTTAAAAATAACAAAATAAAAACATCGTAAATTTGCTTCAAACACAAACTCCTCCTCAACCCTTTGGCCAATTTGATTCAAACTTCACATGAAGGTTGCCCATCTTTCTAGCAAGATGGCCGCCAGAGCTAAAAATAGAAAATACTTCAAACGACCATTCCCCCATACCCCGTGGGCCAATTTGATTCAAACTTCACAGGAATATTGTCGTTGACCCTCTACCACATTAGCCAAAACGATCCCACTCCGATGAACAAAATGGCCACCAGAGCTAAAAATAGAAAAAACATTGTAGATTTGCTTCAAACTTCACAGGAATGTTGGCCAGGTGACTCCCAACCAACACAGTTAAAATCATTCCACTCTGATAAACAAGATGGCCACCAGGGCTAAAAATAGAAAAAAATCTTCAAACGACAACTCATCCTGTACCCTTGGGCCAATTACATTCAAACTTCATAGGAATGTTGCTTAGATGACTCTCTACCAAAATAGCGAAAATGGTCTTGCTCCGATGAACAATATGGCCGCCAGAGCTAAAAATAGAAAAAAAAAACATTGTACATTAGCTTCAAATGCGAACTCTTTCTAAACCCTTTGGTAAATTTGATTCAAACTTCAAAGGAATGTTGTCTAGGTGGCACCCTACCATAATAGCTAAGACCGATCCACTCTGATGAACAAGATGGCCACCAGAGCTAAAAATAGGATGTACTAGAGACAGTGACATTCAGGTGAGCGAATCAGGGCCCTCTTGTTAGGGTTCCCATCAAACTTCACTACCGTAGACGAAATACCTTGGGATGTTAATGCATGAGGGACGTTTGCTATTCCCAACTGTAAATTTTGAAAGGCTTGAGCCACAGGGACTTGAGGCGCTTGCTGTTGACCCTGACCTTGACCTTGAACATCAGTCATCATTGTATCAATTAAGTTAATCTTAATTAACCTTAATTAAATATTTTAAAGTTTTAATTCTCATGGGTCAATACACACAACACAGAAAGAAAAGTAAAATGCCTACCTGGCTTGGTACTGTGTTTTCCTGTGATCCGTCCATTTTCCATTATTGAATTTTTTCACTGGTCAGCGCACAACAAAGTCTATCCAGGTCAATAGGCAACCAAAAATCACCCTATGACATAACACACGCCGTAAAGTGGAGTTTAACCATGCTCGTATAGTTTTACATTAATTAAGTGTTAGTAATTCGCAAATAATTAAAGTCAGAAAGGTTCTGTTTTTCTGTTTTATTTTCTGACCAAGTAGAATGGTCTCTTTTAAAATTTCAATGTTACATAATTATTATAACATATCGAAAATCGAAAGCTTCTGAGACAGGTAGTGTCCATGACTAGATCTAGCCCAATATACAGAACACGTCTCTTACATAACATAAAACCTGACTGATTTGGCATGATCAAACTGGAGGTTTTATACGTTTCAGAGCATTCCATAAGCTTTTGTTCTCGTTAACACAGCTTCTGCTTATACCAACCGTCCATTATTAAGCAAATGTTAAAAGTATCTCAACACCGGCTGACCACGTAAGCACACACCTGCAGGGTACTATGCACTCATAGAATGCTCACATGATTGGCGTAAACAGAAACATGCACCCCTGTGATTGATGTTTTGTAGATACATTTCAGCTTTTATGTTCTTTGTTGTACTTCTATTTTATGTAAGCTGCACTTGCTTTTTCTCGCGCGAAAGTGTTTGAATAACAGCACATGTTACTCGCGTAATACATAATTGAAAATGTCAAATAAAATGTCAGTAGACTTGTTCATATTCCAAAGTAATCACGCACTGTATAGTGCATGTTTGGATATTATTGAAAGACTGGATTTAAATATATGCAAAGTAAAAACGTTTCAATTTTCTGTCTGTAAAAGCTTAAAATACTTCATAGCCCCATTAACGTAATCCCAAATACATTTATTACCCATTCAACAGCATTTTGGTCATACAAAGTTCCCACTACTCATCAACGTTATTTTAACAAAAAAAAAAAAAAACGCATCATTTACAATACGTCAAGTAGTATACACAAGGGGGGTTCTGGGACAACCCCAACAAATTAAATATAAGGTTTATAAAGAAACAGAATACAAGAGCCTATTGACCCCCGCAAATGCAACAGGGATCTCTTCTACAAAACTCTTGCTCAAGAACCACGCTTCGACGAGCAGCGCGGCCGTAATTTCGCCCAACGAATTGAACGCGGTTGCTACAACGCAGCGATTACTCGGTGTGCGGAATCAGCTAGCGCTTACAGCCGCCAGTGGGACTGTCTGATATTCGTGAATATCTACAGCGCCCACTGTGGCATCGTCCTGGCCAACACAGACCCCATAAGCACAATATTGAGCAAGGATGAGGGTGGAGGATGGGCCCTAGATAGGCTTGCCTCAGGGGATTTGCTTCCGTATGTTTTTGGTAATATGACGGCAACTGAGCTTTGTCCCTTGGCCGGGAAGACCGAACGCGACGAGGTAACACGCCGTCTTAGCCAAAAAGTCATAGAAAAAACTTCCACCCTCTTCGCCTGTCCCCGTTGCCACAGACGAAACCACACATACCGCCAGGTTCAGATCGGCGCCGGAGACGAGCCATCGACCTTTAAATGCACCTGCAAAGAATGTGGAGAACACTATGAGGGTTTCTCGTAAATAGACTAAATTCTGCGAACCGCAGGACCAGCTGACTGGTCGATGATTTAGACAATATTTATATATAGACTATAAAGAGAACACAATGCAGGAGTGTGCTTGGACCAAGGTCAGAACAAATGATGTTTGTGGGAAGAGATGTAGAAGAATCTACTGTGCTGCCCACAACACTGCTAATTCCAGAAACACAATGCGGGAGTGTGCATGGATCAGGGTCGGAACAACGGAAGCTTGTGGCAGGAGATGTCGAGGAACCTACTGTGGTATCCACAACGCCGTTTTCTCCAGAGGCGGGGGTTCTTTGGATCTGTCGACGTTTTGGGATGGCTGTGAAGACCCCACCTAAGCTGTGCAAACCATGCGGCGCTACCAGCGCCTATAACCTATACTTCCATAAGAAACACTATGCTAAAAGTTTCCAAAAAGAAGCGAGACGACTATAAATTTCATTTAGAGAAATAACAACACATAAGTATAACTGTAAGAGAAATACCAATACGTAGGTATTATGCATTATAACTATTGGAGAAATATTAATCAGAGAAGTATCAACACATAAGTATATAAAGTATAACTTTTGGAGAAATACCCAATACGTAGGTATTATGAATTGCTATTAGAGAAATATCAATTAAAGAAATATCAACACATAGGTATATAAAGTATAACTGTTAGGGAAATGCCCAATACGTAGGTACTATGAATTGCTATTAGAGAAATATCAACTTGAGAAGTATCAACACATAGGTATATGAAGATATAGCTATTATGGATGAATTCATAGCGAAGGTACTGGCAGAAATATCTGAAGATTATTCGACTCTCAAACAAAACATCTTGGATGAGCCTATCCCAGACTCTGTCAAAGGGCGCTTGTTAAAACCCTTACAGGGGCTGGCAGATGGACGTGCCTGCCAATAATCCTCATAGTACAGACCCCAGGACTTTCCTCGAGGCTGTAGTGCCCCAGATCAGTAGCAAGCTCAAGGAAGAGATCGAGGCGCTGGGTGTTGTGAAATTCCAGTTGGCTCTCAAGATTCAGCTTCGGAAGGACAAACCAGACGGTAGTGAAGAGTACACAACCCCTGTGCTGCGCCACAAACAGGAGGTCCTTCTCCAGCCCAGCGATATCAAGGGGGCTTTCGATAAAACCTTCCCACAGATCCAGGAAACACTCGAAAAGTGGACACAGAGAAGGTCTGGCTGGGTTGTAGATCAGGTACAGGCCCTTTGGCTGAACATTGCCAGATATCAGCCTCTTCGGGGTAGGTCCTACATTTCACTCCCAGCAGAATTAAGATATAAGAAGGCACTGGTTAACATAAAGGACAAGGACTAATACTGCTTTCGATGGACCCTCCGAGCAGCTCTGGCAAATCCGCAACCACCATATCACCCAGAGAGACTACGTTGGTATCCTACCAATGATGGTCTGAACTTCGAAGGGATTGATAGTCCCGCACCCATCTCTCAGATCTATAAAGTGGAGCGGCAGAACAACCTAGCCATCAATGTCTTTGGCTGGAAAAAGGGCATCACTGTCCTTCGTCTAAGCACACAACCACAAGAGATACCAAGGATCAATATGCTGCTGGTCAGTGCGAATGAAAATCGCTTCCACTACACCTGGATAAAGAACTTCAACCGCCTCCTCTACAACCAAAGCTAGCACCGTGAGCGCAAGTATTTCTGTGAGCGCTGTCTTCATGGTTACAAGAGAGAATACCTACTGGGGGCCCACAAGCTCGAGTGCGAAGGCATCGGCCAGACGGCTGTCCGGGTGGAGATGCCAGAAGAGGGTAAGAACAAGCTCACCTTCCAGAATTACCACAAGCAACAACCTACCCCCTTCGTCATCTATGCGGATTTTGAGGCCCTCACCACCAAGATCGAGGGACCCGAACAACGATCCTACAAAAAGCAACAACCAAACAACACAACAACATGAGGCTTGCAGCTACTGCTATTTCGTGGTGCGGTGTGATGGAACAACAAAACCGCCTGTCGAGTATCGCGGCCATAATGCAGCAGAGCACTTCTTAAAATCACTCCAGGAGGAGGAGTGCGAGATTAAGAGCGTGCTAACCAACCATAAAAACAAAAGGATGACAAAAAATGACTGTCGGACCTATAACAATGCCACGAATTGCTATATATGCGAAAAACCGCTAGACGGTGACTGTCCGCGACCACTGTCATATCACAGGTAAATATCGAGGGACAGCTCACAACGCATGCAACCTTAGGCTGAGGCTAATCCCAAAGACCACCGTCATTCCCGTGGCGTTCCACAACCTCAGTAGGTGGGGGGACGACTCCCACCTGCTCATGCAAGCTATCTCGAAGGTCGAAGACAGAGTCTCCTGCAACCCAAGAACACAGAAAAATACATCTTCTCTCTCGGGCAGCTCCGTTTCATCGATAGCGCCCAGTTCCTGCTCGCTTCCCTCGACAAACTGGTGGCGTCAAACCGGCCGGAGTCTTTCAAGATCACGTCCCAATACGAACCAAACCGTCAGAGGCTCCAGCTCTTGACCAGGAAAGGCGTCTACCCCTACGAGTATATGGACTCCTGGGACCGTTTCGCCGAGACCAAGCTCCCAACGAAAGAAGTATTCTACACCAAGCTCATCGACGAGCACATCAGCGAAGACGACTACGCCCACACGCATAGAGTATGGGAGGTCTGTGGATGTAAGACCCTGGGGGACTACCACGTCCTCTACAATCGCACAGATGTCCTCCTGCTGGCAGATGTCTTTGAGGAATTCCAAAAGACATCCCTGACGCAGTATGGCTTAGACCAAGCGCACTACTACACAAGTCCCGGGCTTTCATGGGACGCCCTTCTAAAAAAGACAGGAGTCGAGCTCGAGCTGTTACAGACTACGACCAACACCTGTTTGTCGAGAAGGGGATGCGCGGAGGTATCTCGATGGTATCAAAACGGTATGCCATGGCCAACAATCCTCAGGTCGAGGATTATGACCAAGAAAAACCCAGTAATCATATCTTATATCTCGATGCGAACAATCTCAATGGATGGGCGGGGAGCCAGGCCCTCCCCATCAGAGACTTCCAGTGGGTCGATGCATCGCAACTCGCAGAAACCATTGCAGAACTACCCGCAGACAATGAAAAGGGCTATATCCTAGAGGTAGATATGGAATATCCTGCAGAGCTGCACAAGGCACACAATGCCTACCCGCTAGCACATAAGCGCATAGTGGTCAAGAAGGAGTGGATGTCGGAGTACCGGCGCGAACTTCTCGATGGAGCTTTGGGGGGAGCACCTACAGAGGTTGAGAAGTTGGTACCCAACCTTCGCAACAAAGACCGTTACGTGCTCCACTATCTGAATCTTCAGCTATACATGTCTCTGGGTATGCGTCTGAACAAGATTCATCGTGCCCTCCGGTTCCAGCAGAGCCCCTGGATGAAGCCCTACATCCGGGTGAATACTGAGCTCCGGAAGAAGGCCACCAGTGACTTTTAGAATGATCTCTACAAGCTCATGAACAATTCGGTATTCTGCAAGACGATGGAGAACCTCCGCAGGTGTGTCGACGTCAAGCTGGTCCGCGCCAACGAGGAAGATAAACTCAGGCGTCTCATCGCCAGCCCAGCCTTTGCCAGAGCCACCATCTTCAACGATGATCTTGCAGCAGTCCAGATGCAAAAGAGCCGTCTAGTGCTCAATCGCCCGATTTATGTAGGTATGAGCATTCTGGACCTTTCAAAAAACCCTGATGTACGATTTCCATTACAAACGGCTCCAGAGGCAGTACGTGGACCGCTGCCAGCTCCTCTACACGGACACCGACAGCCTGCTCCTGAAAATCGAGACAGAGGATGTCTACGAGGACATGGCCAAGCACCAGTATATTTACGACACGTCCGACTACCCGAAAGTCCACCCGCTGCACAGCACAGAGAACAAGAAGGTTCTCGGAAAGATGAAGGACGAGTGCGCCGGGCAGTCAATCGCCAAATATGTGGGCCTGCGGCCGAAGATGTACTCCATCCTCCAGGCATCTGGAATGAACATCAAGAAGGCCAAGGGTGTGAGAAAAGCAACTGTCAAGAAGCGCATCAGGCATGAGCAGTTCAAAGAGGCTCTCTTTGAGAAAAAAACCTTCCGCCATGGCATGGATGTTCTTGGGTCAGAGTGCCATCGCATCTACGGGCAGCATCTCAACAAGGTGTCGCTGTCGCTGTCGCCCTTCGATTCCAAGCGTTGGATCGCAGAAAACGGAGTTGACACACAGGCTTATGGTTATAAAGATTACATCACAAAACAAGAGATGGACGCGTTCGTTGAGGAATTGGGGCGGTCCATCTAAAGAACTCTGAAATTATAGGATACACGACGGCTCCCAAGAGAGTTCTAACTCAGGATAAGATCCAGGAAATCAAGGCCCTGCGAGGTAAGGCGCCTGTGAGTAGGGCGAAGAAGCAGTTCAGCGTCGGAGCTGCGAGGGTTCAGATGCTCTTGACAGAGGAGGAGACACCCAATGCCCCAACAGAGGAGGAGGAGACACCCAATACCGCAGCAGAGAAGGCAGGAAGAGAGGAGAGCGTCGTCGACGATCTACGATTGTTGCTACGCGATAGCATCGGCCATGCCAAGTCGGCAAATGGGCCGACCATCAACGAATTCTATGAGCTTCTAAAGAAAAGGCTGTGTCGGTTTGAAAACACCACAGAGAAGGTGTCGATTTCGTTGACGGAGATAATTGCCTCTCTGAAGCGGCGCGAGGCGGCGAGCGGAGGCAATGTGATCTCCGAGAATATTGGAAAATTCATCGGAACCTTCTGTACCCTGCTATACGATAACCTAAAGTCGCACGAATCTCTCACAGAGCAGGCCGCAGATGTGTTGGTAGGTGTGTCTTCCACTATAGACGGATATGAGGTCGAGCCGCCGAACCCCTCGGTAGTAGAGAAACTGGTGAATATGGCTGAAAGATGGGTATACTTGTCTCTCTCCAGAGCAATTGTCTGTGGGATGTTCGCTACGCCGGCAACTACAGGCCCCACAGAACCTCGAGATACTGCAGGCGAAAGTTCCGAGACCAAGGACCACTGAAGTAGGACGTAAACCAAACGGATAAATTGTCACCCCGGTGGATGGATACGAGCTCAGCACTTGAGAACCCCATCCGGAGGAAGCTGAGTGTCGCGAGGCACAACAAAAAGTTCTTCGCGCACAAAACCGCGCTGAGGTGCATCCTGCAAGTAATACACCACGGGCTCGTTGGGCTTGGTACTGTGCGCCCGAGCCGGTGCACATCCAGGGACCATATGGGATCAGTCGCTCGCCGGCGCCCCCCTTCAAGTTCGCCAGGCAGGTACAAATAACGAACGCCGACGCCGGAGAGGATTATTGGCTCCTCGAGACCAACCGGACGACCAGGAACTACAGAGGAGGGCTTTTGTGTCACCGTTCGCGCCCTTATAGCCTCAGAGGGCTTTTTGCCGGTCAGTTGGGTGACCTCACCATTCAAGGCTGTCAAAACGGCAGGCAACCTTTTCACCCACTCTGTAGGCCGCTGACCAGAAGTGAGTCGCATCTCCTGAGCGTACTGGTGCCCAAAGAGCCGCTCAGCCAAGGTACGATTGAAGCGCTCAACAATGCCCTGGTCCCGATGGATGTCAACCCGACCGCGCCGAACCTGGACAGAGTGCTTTGCCAACAGCTGGCTGGCAGAGCCCATGAACTCACGACCGGGGTCGACTTGGAGCAATTTGGGCCACCTCAACGGGCCTCGCCTGTAGATGCGAGCCAAAGCTTCAGCAACCTCTTTGGCTTCTTTAGTGGCCAGAGGCTCAGCTTCTTTGAAGCGTGAGGCTACATCAACCACGGTAAGGGCGTATTTGTACGTGCGCTTGCGAACACGGTCGTGTGGCAGAAAGAGCAGGTTAGTTTGATGGACCTCGTTCGGCTTGGTGATGTCGAATTAAGGTCGGCGATGTAGATCTGCCAGATGGCCTGCTTCTTCAACCAAGCTCGGGCCACATCTTCTGAGGTCTTAGCCGCAGAAGCCAGCTTCTTTATGGCCTCAAGACCCCTCCAGTAACCCTAAGGGCTGTAATAAATATCCGCAAGGCGCCGATCCATGTATTTATTGTTGCTTTGTTAGCATTAAGTCTCTAACGAAAACAACTGCTGGTCTAGGCAGCCTGCACTCTTTTAAGCTCGCCAGCAGGAAATATTCAGGTGCCACTGTGACTAGCTTTGTCCAACTCTTCCAACAGCTTGGTACGGACCGTCATTAACGCCTCGTCTCTCGCACGTTGAAACAACTTCTTTTTTTTCCTTCTCCGACAAACCAACAGTTTGTTTTTGGCGCTGTCAAATTTCTTATTCATCTGATTGAACTTGTCGATTTCACACAGAATCAGGCGAAATTCTTTTTCAGATTTATTATCGTCGTTTAGCAAGATAGAAATGCGTGTTTTTTGGCTTTGGTTTGGAGTTTTCGTCCAATACATTTCCCGTCAACACCCAGCAACCCACACACAATCGCCCCAGCTCCAAGGCCAATGGCGACAGGCGTCGCGATGATAGTTATCAAGAGCCCGACGCCAGAAGCAGCCAGCCCTACGCTAGTCGCAGTAAGCGTGGTATCAATCCCATCAATAAAATTAGCACCGCGCCGGTACTTCTTAAATAGCGAGGCTCTGAAGTCTCGTTCTTTTTATGAGACGGAATTGTCGATGGTGTTGGCAAGTTCATACCTATGAATCCCGCTGGGGGGAATTCGAAGACTATTTTCAGGACTCATTGCCGGTCGTTGCTTGTCTTTAGCACGTTATCTTCGGAAACGACAGTGTTCTTCGTTCCGGGGATATACGAGCACAGTCGAGTTTCGCTATTAACTACCTTCCTAACTTTGTGCTGCTTTCCAGTCTCAACGTACGGAGACGTGATTTGTATGTCAATAAACCACCCTGTTTGTTGGACGGGGTCCGCAAAAGCAATCCGCTTGCTCCAAGTGAAGGCCAGCGTATGAACCCGCTTTGGAACGGCATGTGAGGTATCTACGTCACCGAGATCACCGAATGCCAATGACCCCGCTTGGGCGACCTCTTTTCTTTTGTAAACCCAATCAGAGAGCTGGAAGGCATACAAGCGATCTTCCTTCCCGTCCTTATCGAATCCCTCGGTGTCATCAAGATCAGCCAAAGCCACCCCAGGGCATTTTCTGACCCCACCGGGGCCGCTTGCGTCAACCATTCCTTATATGTAGGGTTGCGCTCATATACTCGAGATAGTTAGCTGTGAAACAGGCCCTTACGACAACCTTTTGTACTGTAAAACAAGAAATGATTCAGTTCTACCAGATCCACACTTTTCGATCTCGACGGGGAAAGATCTAGTCCTTTTCGCCGTGCATATGTTGTACCACCAGTGATAATACGTCAACTCGCAGAGAGCAATCTCTCGCTCACCCGCAGACAGGGTCCTGGCAAGATTGATTGGCACATCATTTTGAACGTCAGTGAGTGTGATGTACATAATAATAAAACTTGAACAGCACCAAAATGGGTAAGGATATAAACGCATTTACGTTTAATAGCTCGGCAAAATATTAGGTAGGCGGCCATTTCAAATATGAGGAGTCAGCGGCAGGGGCGCCCACCTTAGTCATAATGGTCGACGATAAGGGAAGTCACTTCCTTGCCTAGTACCCGGACATCTTCGTCGATTATCAAAACCCTCCGCTTACCAAGGACGTCACTATGGCAAACAAGGCGTACAACACCTGGCAGCATGCCCACTTCAACTGGTGGCAGTGTCAGCTGAACTTTGCGGTTTGGTGCGCAACCGCCGGATGTGTTGTTTCATTCCAGGACCATCTCCAAGCGGATGAGCCCCTCCTTGCGTCCCTGTGTTGCTTTCATGTTTATTATACGACGAGGCGTCTGCTGGAGGAGCTAAAAGTCGCCCTCCCTGGGGACGAGTCCAACTCATGGTTCGATAACCAGTATGACTCCAGGGCCTACAAGGGGCTTTGCGAGGAGTTCTCCGTTTCACCTGATACGGATTGGAGGCAACATCGGGACTACGGGTGTGTAGGCCTCGGATATTTTAGTACCTTCTGGACCCCTTCGGGGAAATACCGCAATGATCACAGCTCCGATGGGCCCTTCTTTCACCCGAAGGACGCCTTACTCCATAATGTCAACATTTCAAAGGCGTGGACAATGTTCATGCTAGATAAATCAGAAGGGTTCACGCAGGCGGGTGTCGAGCGCCTCAGAGACTCGATTCGGACTTATGTTTGGGCAATCGTTGGAGCGCAAATATTCTCAAAGTCAGCACGGGGTTTGACGCTCAGCAGCAATTTAAGGCGAATGTCGAAGACCCCATCGCCTCACCCGTCGACATCCCCAGCAGCATCAATCGCTCTTAAAAGACGTTGCAATTTGCATCCACACCACTGGATTACGTCTGCGGGAGAGCGCTCTACTTGATGCCGAGCGACATGGCACTCCATCCCGGCAATGTCCAAGGTTATAATAACCAAATCCGAATAGCGGACTCAGACGCTGTCATCGGTCATAACCCAGGAATAAACAAGACAGCACTGACCAATCCTGCCTCTAAAGTCGATAGGACATTCCAAGGGAAAACTGCCGCACCAGCCGGGACCGATCCGCGAGTACTCGCAGGGCCACCGCCCGAAGGGTCGCCTACGTCTGCCGCGGTTGCTCCGCCAGCAGACAGGAAATCCGGTCTCGACCATGAAGAAGAAAAAACAGCTCTCATAGTCGCAGGGATCTTGTTTGGATTAGTGGTGCTTTGGTTTATCACTCCGCGGTAACGGTCGAGATAACCAGTCCCGTGCAGCCACGAGAAGAAGGGCCCCCACGCCGATGACCAAGGCCCATATATTATCTGCGAGCCATGAAGCGGCCTTCCCTAGCGTGCTCAAGAGTCAAGAGACGATGGACCCGATAATTCCGGGCAAATTGGCCAGGGCACGCCCGAGACACTGTAGGTGCTTTTTACCCACTCCTTGACCCCGCCCTTGTCGGGTGGCTTTGGAGCCGGAGCCGGTACACACTCGCCACCAGAGAGCGCAAGCACTAGGGTCGAGATTGCCATCCCAACCGCTGTTAGGATGCTCACGATCGTTATCCCCTGTTCGCGGAAGAGTGTCCGTATTCGCTCAGCCAGCGTCTTGTCTTCATGAAGGAGCCGCCTGAATGTCTTACGGATTCTCTTAATCTGGGACCGGAGAGCTTCTCTGTTCGTGGAGAGGGCTTCGAGCCTCGACTGTCTTTCGTTTCGATGTCAGAGAGCTCGCCCTCTAGTTTTCTGATTCGGTCTTGAATCTCCTGCTACATCTCGGGGTCGTCCGTTTCCGTCATTTTCCGCCGCTCCCTGACCAAGTGTTTTTCAACTTGGAATTTTCCCTCGTCGACCTTTGACAGCTTCACCAGGTTGTTCGTCAATTCATCTCGGGTTCGAGTCATAGCCTTTTCAAGCCCAGCGAGCCCTCTTTTGGCCTGGGTGACCCACGCGGTGTCGATAGGCTGATCATCAATTGTCTTCAATGCGGTCTCGACATCTCCTGTTGTTTGAATAACGTCGTGGGCTACGCCGGGGAGCTCTGTCATCTCGACGGATTCAATGTTTTTTGGTAGGGTTTCCTCTGCTTTTTGGAGTGTATCCACAGCCTCTTTGAGGAGACGCGGCATATTCGATTTTTAGTCAGTGAGCCCCAGTGATTGCCAAATTGCATTTACACCCCCTGTTCCATATCTCGAGGCCAGTGTGGACAGAGCCAGAAACCGGAATCCTCCCCTTGTCGAAGCGATAGGAATCTTTTTGTGGCCGGGGTCCAATAGAGTGTTTTACCATCGTCATCTATCCCAAACTGGTCACAGTCGATACTGTATTCGAGGCGCAACCCTTTATAGGCACTGCTCACGTCATTGTAGAAACTATCGATCAGGCGCCTTTTCTGGTCAGAAAGTGCTGCCCGTCTTAACTCGCCTCGTAGGCTCTGAAGATTGTCCCCGGCCGCGCGTAGTCCTTGCTCGACGTTCGATGGTGGGTCCATAACAGCGTCTGGCAGGTTGGACACATCATAGTCGGCGTCATCAAAGTCGGCGTCATCATAAGGTTCGGGCCAGTTTCGAACGTGGGGTTTTCAAAGTCAGCCATATTTATGTAACAAGTATGTGCATTTGAAGGTTGTCGCGCATCTTTAAAACAGATTTATCGAGTGTCAACGAAGCTGACACCATGTCATCAAGTAAGTCTGACCCATACCGGTGCCTCCGCGAGCCCCTTCGGGTGAAAGGGGTGAGGCAATCGGTTTCGATAACTAACACCCCAGCACGATCGGCCCGAACCAGCAGCTTCTCGTTCGATTCCCCAACCTCGGCCAACATGATGTCATCGTCCCCGGGACCGCGAGATTGGCCTTCACCGTCACACTACACAACGAAGATGATGCCAGTCGGACCTTGGTTAAGAACCTCGGCCGCGCCCTCGTGAAAAAGGCCGTCATTAAAATTTTGGGAAATGAGGTCCTCAGCATCGACGACAGTGATGTGTACCACTGCTACCGCGATCTCTGGAGGACGGCTTCAGAGAGGAAAAATGGCCAGTACCAAGGCATTGATACGTCGGAAAACCAAAATACGACGAGGATCCGAATCAATGCTGGGAACAAAGATGAGTCCATTCTAGCGGACATAGCCGTCGCAGATGCTTTCGGCAGTCGTTTCTACAGCCCACTGGACTTCGAGCTACTATAGAACCACATGCCATTCTACCAGAGTGCGCTGGACGACCGACTCGAGTATGAGCTCACGTTCAACGACTACAACCGTGTGATCCTGGCCACAGGCAGAGGTGCCTCTTTCGACATTGGAAACATCTGTCGTGAGTATGACATGGTCACCCTGCCAGATCTGGCCCAAATGATCAACAACCAGTAGAGAAGCCGCATTTCGATCCTGTATGACAGGGTACTGCGGCACCGCGAAATCGGCAAAGACAAGAGCGACACCATCTGGAATATCAATCTCAACGTGCCCGCCCGCAGCATGAAGGGCATCCTGATGCTCTTTGAGGATGAAGCCGCGCAACACCCCTTCGCTTGCGACACAGAGGCCTTCTATAACCAGAAAATCTCCAAGGTCGAGGTCACCATCGAGGGGATACCCAACCAACTCTTCAGCCAAGGGATGCGCTCTTACCAGATGGATGGTGAAGCGATGAAGCTCTTCGCAGCCGGTAGCAAGCGAGACCCTGAAGTGGCAACGGTCGAAAAAGACCTTGCCCTAGCCGACGTCAGCCTTGCAGAATACCTCACCAGCAAGTACGCGCTGTGGCTTGACCTCAGGACAAGCGACGACGACCGGCTCCACGGCTCCGGCAGGCGGATAGAGAATGCCAGCGAAGGTGTGATCATCCAGATAACGAAAAGAGCCGAGGCTGCTGGCGCATTGAACATCTACCTCTACGTCATCATGGATGCACAGCTTAACATCGAAAATGGCCGGTTTGTCTCAGCGGTCTATTAATGTTCCTGAGGAACGAATAATGAATCTCCTACCGCGCACGGCCCATTCGGCGACAATATGCGGGCAAACGGGATGCGGAAAACCGTTTTTATTCTCGATCTGCTCGAAGGCCCCTACCGGGAGTTCTTTCGGCACATGGTGGTCCCCTGCCCCGCCATAAAGTATAATAAACATACCAGCGCCCCTGGATCTGGACCGACCCTGAGGTCTACGTTCTAGACCCCGGCGAGCGTCTTCACGATTACCTGCGAGCGGTTAACTAGGTGTTTATGGGAGAGCCTACCTTATATATCATCGATGACTGATCGGCCACGAAGGCTATGACGAAAAAGAAAGACATGCTGTCAGAGCTAGCGTTCTCGGGCCGCTACGCCGACCAGAGCGTCTGGGTTCTCACCCAAAAGTACAACTCCGTCCTGAAGGACTTGCGCGAGCAGACGCGCTGGGTCTGTTTGTTTCACTGCAAGGATCGTGATTCATTCGAAGACTGCTTGCGCGAGAATGATGTGATCTCCACACGAGAACAGCGGGCGTCGGTGAGGCAGCAGTTAGCCGAGACAAAGCATGCTAAGCTTTTATTAAAGACAGACCAACCAGCTGCTTATATGGTGTTAAGTAATGTACGAAGTAACTGAATGACTGCTAATCACAGTGCTTGGCGCGCATCTGGTACTGCTGTTCTTTATTGCTAGGCAGTATGTTTACATTACTCGGATGTGTGTTAACGCACATGCACGCTTCTTCCAGCGCTTTCGACACCATATTAGACTGGTCCGCCAACTCGCAATGAATCGCAAAGCAATAGCTATGGACTGTGACGAACTGATCGATGATCTGATAAGAACGACAAAGCAAAGGCAGAACGCTGAAGCTCCAACCGCAGAAGGATCGGCAGCGACATCATACGGCCATGAGGAGCCGCTCCTCGAGTAACGGGTGCAAAAATCAAGCCAAGCAGTATGGACTAGTGGTCCATGGAAAGGTCCTCATCGCAGAACAGATCGACGCTCTGGGCAATAGCGAAATCGAAAAGCTTGACGCCCGCTATGAAACAAGGCTTGGGGCAGCGATGACGAAGACGATGGGGTCTACAGCGCTCCAGCTTTATGCGGGGGCCGTCATCTATGTTTCTCCCGATACCGGCCGAAAACCAACCTGGTCTTATTGCTGACCTCGAGGGCGACCCGTTTGTCAGACACGCACTTAGCAGTGCTACCTGCGAGCTCTACCATCGCTATGGCATGTACTTGGCGCCGCTAACTGCCGCGCTTACTACAGTGAAACCACTGTCGATTTGGACATCAATGTCCTATTAACATCTATGACATAAACAATATCGGAGAACGAGCAGATTGTTGCGGACCAACAGGAGAACCAAGAGCCAGCATAGAGTCCGGTAGACAGAGTTACGACCCCCAAGCCTTTGCGAAGCAACACGGTTAAGGATCCGAAAAAAGTGGCGGCCGGGCGTGCTGGAGCTGCTGCCAGAAAGGCCAAACAGGAACGGCTGCTCGAGCAGCTTCAGACGGCCAAAGACTCATTTCGTCCACCAGTCAGCGCAGCTGATGTCAGTATTCCTCCAAAGGAAGCGGTCTCAAAGGAACCGTCACGCAGTGGTGCAGCTACCGCTGCTCACAACCATGGACTAACCGACTGGACCCCATGGATCATTGGGGCTTGTCTTACGGGCGGTGCACTCATGTTTCTTCTGCACTTGCGCGCCACACAGGCGGTACAAACACAAGTGGCACCCCCGTTGACTCATCGACAGCGTCGATGCCCAAGCAGCGTGTCGTTGTGCACGCTAAGCAATTGCGAAAACCACAATTAAAGACAAACCCGGACCCATTCTATATGAGTGAAGCCCGTTGCGTAGCAATAATGACAACCCCGGCAACTGATGGTCAAATGCTTGTCAACGCGCTCTACCATAGCGCAGTCGTCTGTGGCATCGCTCTGGGATACGCCCGGCTTGGCAAGATGGCGATTGGGGGTAGCCCCCCGAAACTAGACTTCATACCCCGCGATGTGGGCATGGCCATAGTTGACGTCGCTCTCGCAACGGCAACCAAAGACATGCTAATTAAACAGGAGATGAGAAGTAATTGCAAGTATTGCTATGCTCGTTGGAGTTCTCGGGATCGAACTACTTGTTCTCCATGTTGAATAGCTCTGGCGTGGACGAAGAACGCAAGCGACATGATAAAGCGGTCGAACAGTTACAGGCTGCACAGGCAGAATGGTCTCGGAAACGGACCGAGCGTATTGATTTCATCACTGAGAAACTTCTTCGCGAAGGGCACGCCGTTAGAACCTTCAAATAAAAATGAAAAATGAGTTCCTTTAAGAGCAATGAAAACATTCATAAGAACGAAGATTGGTCATACTACGTAGTTTCGGCTAATAAAGCCTCATCAGGGACCTGTAATGATACGGCAAAGAAAGCTAGAGGAAACATACTGCAATTTTGCGAATTTCGAATAAGCAGTCGATTCAAAGACCGATCTAAATCAAAATGGGATCCAAATAATTAAAAACCTGTCTAGAATATGAGACTTAACCGATAATTTATTTCTGATATCTCAGAATATTCACGATGATCACAAAGGACCAAAAGTAAAATACAAACTAAACTATGGTTGATTTACGGCCGCCACACGGCACAACACCAGCTGCAGTGAAGGCAAATAAAAATCAAAAATGAATTCCTTGATGAGGTTGTCGATGACGCGATGCGCCTTTATGCGCAGGTCGCCGGGCGAAACCTTGAACCACTGGGGCGCGAAGGACAGCTATCGGACTTTTACCACCCGAGTGACGACCAGAAAGACCGCGAGATTACCTTCATCATCTTGGGAATGGGTTAGACAGGCTTCGCGGCATACAAACTGGCCTCATCCAGCTCATGAGTTTTGTCTTTAGGATGAAATGGGCACAACAGAGTGGTTAGTACGGAATGGGCACAGTAAATTGGCTGATCAGTATCTTTAGGATGAAATGTGTACAACCGACTATGTAGGACCACAACTTGCTGGTTAGACCTGATCCGGTGTCTTTATGACGAAATGGACACTTGTTAGTACCGAATGGGTAAACAGGCTAATCGGTGTCTTCAGCGGCAAACGTTTACTCCCTTGTGTATATTAAGGCAATTAATCCTGCTCTCGTTTTATCATTTAACAGTTACCCCCCTCACTCCGCTTGTGTATAGAGAAATTTGAGAAAGGGAAAAGTTTTATTGTCACGCAAACAGCATTAATCGTTGGTCCCAATTGTCTGTCAGTGTCGATTATTTTGGTCAGTTTCGTTTTTTTTTTGGTCAGGTATAATCGACACTGACAGTTTTATCGCCAGCATAGCAGAAAAAAAAACGTATTATTCGCACAAAAAAGTGTCAGTATTGGTTTTTGCGCGCAGTCTGTGGTATATTTCTTTTTCTATGCAATATACATGTAATAGCCAATATCACGTGGTCCTATTGATTTACTATTATACATCTCCAAACGTGTCGAGCACAAGTTTCGCAGACGACGTATCCATAAACTCAATCCTGTGGTAATGGGTTGTCCTAGAATGGGAGTTTGCAGACTTTCAGCACATAGAACTTGGGAAGCTGGGAGTGTGGTAGGCCGCCCCACTCTGGGGCTGTTGGTTTTTTGTGTTGTCTTAATCATTTTACACCAGTTTTCTGGGGATTCCGCTGCGATATGACAGGCAAACAAATATTTTATTCTATTGCGTCCCCTGTCGGTGGGGCCGACCTGGGGGTGGGGGTGGGCCCCACAGTGCGGGGAAGAAAAAAATTGTTATCGGCATCCCCACTCGGTGAGGCCGACCCGGGGGGTGGATGGCCCCCACAGTGTGGGGTGGGGGTTGTCCCAGAACCCCCATTGTGTAAACTACTCGTCAACACTATGTGGGTCATTAAGAACACCCGCCTATGTAACTACGTTATAATATGTAAAACCAGTGGCCCCCGTTAGGGGCCAATTTTGGCCCCGTGCTATAATTTGAACAATCTTCGTAGCGGTCCATTAGATGAAGCTTCATACCAAATATCAAAGACCTGGGCCTTCTGGTTTCAGACAAGAAGATTTTAAAAAGATTTCCCTATATAAGCCTAGGTAAAACCAGTGGGCCCGGCGCGGGGGCATTTTAGCCCCCGGGCTATCATTTGAACAATATTGGTAGAGGGCCACTAGATGAAGCTTCATACCAAATATCAAAAACCTGGGCCTTGCGGTTTCAGAGAAGATGAGTTTTAAAAAAATTCCCTATATAAGCCTATGTAACATCAGTGGGCATCGGGGCGGGGCCATTTTTGGCTTCAGGGCAATAACTGGAACAATCTTGGTAGAGGTCCACTAGATGAAGCTTCATACCAAATATCAAAGACCTGGGCCTTCTGGTTTCAGACAAAAAAGATTATTAAAGCTTTTTTTTTTCTTATTTTCCACTTTTGTTGCCATGGCAACCAGAGTTCTGCATGGAATGGAATTTGAGAGAGGACCACCCAAATATCATTTCTGCCAAGTTTGGTCAAAATCTGTTCAGTGGTTTAGGAGGAGATGTCATTTAAAGGAATTGTGGACGTACATCCGGATGGACGACGTCGACGGACGGTTACCGATCACAATAGCTCCCCCGGCGCCTTCGGCTCAGGTGAGCTAAAAATGATTCAAATCGCTAGTGATCGATAACATTTATATTGTTTCACTTTAATGAGCGGAAACTACTTTTAAATTTATTGTTTACTCTCTGGTCAAAAAAAAGTATAGTGCCTTTTTATTAACAATGATTTATAATAGCTTATACCGTAAGAATAGATTTTGAAGTGTGATGTTAAAAATGAATGAATAGGCATCGCATCAACAGTATCACTGAGATTTGGAAAGTCTCCCTTTTGATGACATACACCTGCGCTTCTCAGGAATAAGTGCATAAAAATGCTCCATCAAAGATTGAACTAGTTTTGGTACACATGTACAAGGCATACAATTTCATTTAACATGCGTACTAGCCGAGAAAGTGTTTTGTGGGTCACTGATAAGGCCCAATTGGCCGAAACTAGCTAGTCTGGCCCAGAAAACATATACACTCCATAGTTTTTATGTTATGTGGTGTATTCCTTGCTTCCAAAGGATAACCCTTTTATAGAACATATTTAACGTCACTGCAGCTGGTGTCTGGGAATGTGTGACGGCCGTAAAAAGTCTACCTGCTCTACATCATAGATTAGTTTATATTTTCTTGTCCTTTGAGATCATTGATTCCATTGTGGAATTTTGAAAATATTTGAGGGTCACTGATGAGGCCTAATTGGGCGAAACTAGGTAGTCTGGCCCAGAAAACATGCACACTCCATATTTTTAAGTTCTGTGGTGTATTTCTTGGTTCCAAAGGGTAGCCCTTTTATAGAAAATATTTAACGTCACCACAGCTGGTGTTTGGGAATGTGTGGCGGCCGTAAAAAGTCTCCTGCCCTACATCATAGTGTAGTTTATATTGTCTGTTCCTTTGGGATCATGGATCCCATTGTGGAATTTTGAAAATATTTGTGGGTCACTGATGAGGCCTTATTGGCCAAAACTAGCTAGGCTGGCCATTCAAACATGCACACTCCATATTTTTAAGTTCTGTGGTGTATTTCTTGGTTCACATTACGAAAACACGCCTATACTAATGCACTGTAAACTTTACCCTCGAGAAACTAAAATTGTAAGATGAAAAATTTTGATAATTTTCTTATTTCTGCCCAAAATATAGATTATGATTACACGTTAAAACCGCCTCATCGAGGTGGTTCTAACGAGTGCCCACAATCTATATTTTAAAACAGAAATAAGCAAACTAAGACTCACCCCTGCAAACCCCAGTTTTACTATATAAAAGTGGATTTTCAAGGGGGTCAAACTTATATAGGTGTTTTCGTGATGCAAAGGATAACCCTTTTATAGAACATATTTGTGCGAGTAAGTGGTTTAAAGATGTGAGACGCCAAGTTCTGCAACGGAAGGTCAGGTGGTTTTTCTCCGGGTACTCCGGTTTTCGCCCACCTCCGATTAACGATCGGCTCGATATGAGTGAAATAATCTTGAAAGGGCCGCAAAACCAAAACCAGAAAAAAAGTGGTTTAAAATGAAATCAGTGCTCAAATTCTATAAAGCAAAGAAATTCGGACCAGCGTCCGACAGACAGCGTTACGACATGGTAAGGTCGTTTCCCTGTCGGCCTGACATTGACCTACTGTTGTGTAACTGGGATCATAACAAAGTGACTTTTTAGCTTACCAGAGCCGCGTGCCCCGGGGAGGTTATAGTACAGACAGTGGTTCGTCGTCCGTCGTTCTCTGCGTCGTCAACATTTTCTAACGACATCTTCTCTGAAACTACTTGTCCAGTTGAAAGCAAATTACATGTGGGGCCTCTATGAGAAGGGGGAACGAAAGTTTGTTCGTGAGGACTGGTCACATGACCAACAATATGGCCGTCATGTCCATCTATGGTGAAAACCTTTAAAAATCTCCTCATGAGGGACCGAACGGACGATGAACTTATAACTTAGTATGCAGCATCGGTGACTCGGTCCCTACCATGTTTCTTCAAATGATGATCTTAGGTTGACCTTGACCTGTTTTACGACAAGGTCAAATTTGGTCGCTTAGACATGGCAAAAAAGATGGCATGTAGCTTGTGGCAACACAGGTGATATCTGCAATCAGCTGAATGGAAGTTTATCAATCCAAAAGGTCACGGTCATTTATTGACCTTTGTCCTGGGTGGCTCAGATTCAGTAACTTTTTTCTCCTCCACTAAAACTGCAGGATTGATTGGAACCTAATTACATGTGGAGCCTCTATGGGAAAGGGGGAAGGAAAGTTTGTTTGTTAGGACTGGGTCACATGACCAATATGGCCACCGTGCCCATATGTGTTAAAATCATTTAAAAATCTTCTTCCCAAGAACCAAATATCCGATGACCTTGAAACTTGGTGTGCAGCATCGGGGACTAAGGTCCAACAAAGTTTATTCAAAAGATTCCCTCTGGTTGACCTTGACCGTTTTCATGTCAAAGTTAAATTGGTCACTTCGACATCTGTATAGAAAACAAGGCAAAATACAGGGGATTTCTGATTGCCTGGTAGCCTGTGGCATCAGGGCATCAGAAATCATATTTGTTGTCAGCTGGATGGAAGTTTACCATTCCAAAGGTCAAGCCGGACGACGACGTTGCCTACCAAGCAATGCTATAAAAGTAGAAGTAAAACAAAGATCAGGAATTGATACAATTAACTTACTCCATCCATAAAAGACACCAAAGGGAAAGAAATACAAACATTAAGCGACCAGACCATAATGGAAACCTAAACAAAGGAAGGCCATATGGACAGTTACTTTCCCACAAAATGGCCATATGGCCATCCAAAATTAAAAGACACAAGTGATACACACAGTAAGTAACAAACAACAACATAAATAAATCGCCACGGAAGAGCCGCCTTGGAACGGTCAGTGGAAGATTTCCACTGGGGGGCTTAAATCACTTTTAGCCATTAAGAGCCTTAGGCACTTAATTGTAACAATCCTTTGAATGCCGCTGGTATGTACAAATCAGTGTTATTGATAAAATAAATATATTCTTTGTATTGGATAAAACGTTTTTGCATTCCTTGAGTTCTAAGAAGCACATATCTAAGCTGAAGGCCTTGTCTTGTACACCCTGACAGCAAAATTAACGCCGACTGAAATCACAGCAAACGATAAAACACATCCGCCCGCTACTACCAGGCCGAGCTGTACACGATCATTTTCGGACGTTTCAGAAGTGACATCGTTTCCTCTTGCTGGCTGGTTCTTGGAGTTGTTAGTTACGGAATCGGTTGGAGCTACGTTTCCAGATGTCTTGCAATTTTCGTCGCTCTCAAATGTGATATAGTAAACCTGTTTACCAACCGGTGTGTCATCAGCAATCGGAGCACAGTATACTTCAAGTTTCGCAAAGCCATGATTACCACTCACGAGTAGCATTTTTGATCTCAGTATCGTTGGTCCTGAAATAATGTATCATTTAAATGCATATGTGGGTGTAACGCGACGTCTGATTGAATAGCGTCAAACGTTTGCGAATGTATATCCTGCGATATACTGTCGGAAACCCTTCGTCACCATGTAAAATCGATTTTTACTGGTTGGTGTTTAGTTTGACGCAGCTCAAAGAGCCTGTCGCTTTTTGCAATATGGTATACTTGTTATTAAAACAATCGAATGCATTAGAATGGGGATTACTGTATTGAAAACGGTAATTCTGGGAGGTATATTGTCGGTTTTGCCTTCGCAAATTCCACTTTTATGGTTCCACTTACGCGTCGTCATAAAACAGAAATTGCGAGCTTAGAACCGCCGATTTATCTCTCCTGAAATGACAATTTTCGATTTATTGTCCCCCTTAAACACTGATCAGTCTGTGTGGATACGCAGGCTTATCTGCATTATTGTCTTGTTTACAAAAGACATAGAACGGGGGTTCTTACGACGCGGCATTGTCGATAGGGATTTGAAAAAAAAATCTAGAAGCACTCAACGTCAATGCAATCTGATCAGCACATCAATTTTCGCTGATTGGATAGTACAAGACCTATTGTATACCACAACTTGCTAGTCTGTGCGCTACAAATGCTCATCTCAACACGTGAACAATGCCGTGAAATGAACCCCAATAAACAACACTCTATAAAGAGAAAACTATGGTTAACGGATATTCAATAGTTTTCGCATTCCTGCTCCAAGGCATAGTTTCTAACGTGCACACAAAACCTATGTTTGCAGTTTTAGTAATAAAACATTCACGGATTTTCGACAGAAAAGTAGCCAGATTGGAGATGTAAAAAATGATACGTGTCGCATAGGTGTGTTATCGTAATGTATGACTTGATGTGCCTGGTTGCACGCATGCCTCGGAATGGTTGGGTGAGGCGAAGGTGACATGTATTTTGCGTCACTAGGTTGTCCAACTGATATTGGCTTGCAGTTGGGCAAAGCCTGTTGTCCTTGAAGCAGGTACGAGTGAATGGAGAGTGTTGTTATTTCTCCCGTTTCTACACTTCCATTCATATTCCTCGTTCTCATCTGTCTCTCACCTTTATCTCCTCTCGATAGCGTCAGCCTCGATAGCGCAGTGGTTAACGCGTTCGATTCATGTTCGAGAGGTTGTGCGTTCGAATCCGGCATCCGGTATCGAGGTGTGTCCTTGGGAAAGACACATAATGACACTGCCTCACTCCACCCAGGTGTAAATGGGTAGCAGTGGTGAAGTCACTGCCTCTCTCTCGCGCGCGTGAAAACATCCGGAATGAGTATTCGAGAGCGATTAAATAAGCTTGCAGCTTCCATCGCAATCGAACTAAAATAAATTAGTATAAACTAATCTCCTCTACTATCTATTCTATCTCTTTTCTTCATTTCTCTGGGAGATGACCCACACTTTTTGACGTTTCTTAAAACCAAAATCAAACAATCAAATAATGCTCGCATGCCTCGAAGACAGTTTTTTCTCGTGACGGGGTACATGTTAACATTGTCCAAGGAAACTTGAATGTCACAATTTTAATTGCAAGTTAGCTAACTTGGGAGTGTTATTGATATAAGAAATGAAAGGGTATTGAAATTCTGGACGCGCCACGTACCAACATGTATCGTGCAAAAACAACAAACACCCTAACCAAGTTCCATGAAAAAATAAATCTTTAGAAGCAAGAACGACAACACAGAATTGAAAACTGTCGAGTGGAGTTGTTTTCTGGGTCAGACTAGCTAGTTTCGGCCAAATAGGTCTCATCAGTGGTCCCCACAGTAGAAACAATGATCTTAAAGAACAAAAAATATAACCCACAGTGTGATGAAGGACAGTGAGACTTTTTGTAAAGTAGAAGTAAAACAAAGATCAGGAATTGATACAATTAACTTACTCCACCCAAAAAAGACACCAAAGGGAAAGAAATACAAACATTAAGCGACCAGACCATAATGGAAACCTAAACAAAGGAATGCCATAAGGACAGTCCCTTTCCCACAAAATGGCCATATGGCCATCCAAAACCAAAAGACACAAGTGATACACACAGTAAGTAACAAACAACAACATAAATAAATCGCCACAGAAGAGCCGCCTTGGAACGGTCAGTGGAAGATTTCCACTGGGGGGCTTAAATCGATTTTACGTGGCAACAATCCTCGCCCTTACTTCAGTCGCGATTTAGACAAATAATTTGTTCAGTCCTCTTGAAGGCCTCCTAACTCATCAGTGCAACATCTCCGTGAACACAAAAATCAAAGAACCACAGAGGTGAGACAACGGTGAGGACTCGACAGCAAGAAACCACTGAAATGCTGGAGCAAAAGAAAACCAACAGTTAGACTCCGATGAGCCCGACCAGAGATAGAGCATCAGCCACCAACCAACATTATCTCTCTAACTTTTCAATAAGCCTTTACGTTGGAGCCGTCATAGAATCTGAGGCCTGACCCACCGGCGTGCAATTAAAGAGGGAAGCAAAGTTGCCAACCGTGATTGGGTTAACTACCATGCATGCAGTCTGTCGTATAATATCCATGTTGTACCCAATCTTTTTATATCGAAGAATGAGTTTACGAAATTGGGTGCTGAAGTCATTGCGGTTATATATTTTTCTGAATTTATATACTAAGTCACCATAAAATTCGGGTTCCGATAGACCTTGTTCCAGAAGAGATTTAAGTCCAATATTGAATTTTGAAATTAAATCAGAATGGCGTCTATAAAATTTTGAAAAGGCTTTGCGTAGTTTATGGTACCGATAACCCTGATTAAGGAGTTTAGCCGTTAATAATTTATTACGAGTGTTGAAGTCAGTTACATGACTACACACTCTAGCAAATCGAATTAATTGCGAAATATAAACGCCATAGGATGGCGCACGAGGAACATCACCATCCAAAAAAGGAAAATTTACAATCTCAAAATCAAAGTCATCGCGTTTATCATAAATTTTGCACGAAACAAATCCTTCTACAATAGATAGATGTAAATCCAAAAACGAGGCCTCGGTATCAGAAGAATTTGCTTTATTTAACTGAAGTTCTAGGGGGTAAATCTGACTGATCAAACCATCAAAATAGGTATTATCAATATTTAATAAATCATCTAAATATCTAGAAGTAGAGCTAAAAGCTTCAATAATTTCAGATTGGTTATCAATGGAAAGCGACAAAATGAAGTCTCTTTCATAACAATACAAGAACAGATCAGCCACAAAAGGTGCGCAATTAGTACCCATCGGAATACCCACAATTTGTCTAAATAACTTAGTACCGAATCTAATATAAATATTGTCAAGTAGAAAGGTGAGGGCATCACACACTTTCTGACATGACCAAAGTGTATAATTCTTATGCTCTTTAGAAGTGAAAAATGCATTTCTGACATTACATGCAAGATAGAGAGAATCTTCTCTGTGAAAAGCCCATTCAATTAAATCATTAAGCTTTTCTTTTATAAGATTATGAGGAAGTGTAGTGTAAAGAGTGGAAATATCGTAGGTAGACAGACTAGAAGCACGAAAATGTCTAGGTTTCAATTTATTTAAAACCTCATTCGAATTTTTTATAGACCAAAACAGATTTCTTCCTGATCTTTCAAAGACTTTGTCACAATATTTAATCACATGCGTTTTAATAGCAGTAAGACAGGAAGTTAATAATTTAGAAAGTTCAGTGGTAGTGCAAGAGCTAGAATTTGCAATAAACCGTGCTTTGTAAGGTTTTTTATGAAGTTTTGGTAACCAGTATAGCGTAGGAAGCTTGTCTTGGCCTTCGTTAACACACACAGCAAACTTGGTGGCTGAAAGACAAACATGTTTATCTACTATAGCTCTCTCTTGCCACACATTCCCAGAACACCAGCTGTGGTGAAGTTTAAGAAGTTCTATAAAAAATCATCCCCTGGAAGCCAGAGCGCCAACACACAATTACGAAAATGGCATCGGCACTACTCAGATTATGACCACAAAGAGACCCATCAAAGCCTGGTTTTCAGAAACCTAAATTGCGGACGGAAACACGCATATACAAATACATTGTAATTTTATCGCCGAAAAAAGGCAGATTTTATGATGAAAAGTTGTAACTTTTTCTTATTTCTGCTCTAAAATATAGTGGGTACTCGTTAGAACCGCCTCATCCGGTAAGCCCCAGTTGTTCTATATAAAAGTGGGGTTCGAGGGGGTCAAAATCATATAGGCTTGTTTGCGTGATGTAATAAAAACACGCTCACAACAGCGAATTAAATGTGTAAACATAAAATTTATTGTAGATAAAGCGTAAATATTTTTGAGTGTTCTCCATCACACGAACAAGACGCCATCTGAGACAAGTAACAACTCCCCTTTTGAATGCAATACTATAATTCTATTAATCAAGTAATTTCGTATTTGCCCTGCTATAGGTCCGAGGTCTGTTGCTGAAGAGCGAGGACAATACAGCTGACCGAGGGCCTGTGACTGGGACACTACGAAATAATTTGATTAATGACAATTTTATCAATTGACACCATTGAAAACATGATTATTGATGTTTGACCTCTGTGTTAATACGGATGACCTCTGAGCAATACAGTTTAGTCAGTTAATAAGCTATTTTAATGATGACGTTACTTGTCACAGCCGACGGAGTATCGCTCGCGATCGATTGATGCTCCCGAATGCTCTGTTAATAAAAGAACACAGAATATGTCGTGAATAAGTCATTTATTTACAATAACTGAATGAGTCAAATAGAGGCTAATAAAACTATTTGATATATTATTAATCCCTAACAATAATCGCAAACGTGGGAAGAACTTAGCCAAAGTCAACATCGAAGAAACGGTACTTCAAATTAGACCGGGTAAATATTTCCTTTTTCTATTCCAAACAGTAATCAAGAGTCCGTAAAAAGTATATTTCAATGCAAAACTAAAAGAAAAAATGTGTGCCTAAATATTTTAATGCTACTTTTCCATTTAGAAAGTGTGGTTTTCAATCCCAGATTTTAAAACGATGGTCGGCAACCCGGAGCTTGGCGCGGTCCTATCGGGCACCCACGATTCTTGTTTCTGGCACTGGAAAGTAAAATGGCAGAACATCTGATCAGAAAGACAGATTTCTATGGGTCGTGCAAAACAGCTATGGTCTGTACAAGCGCATTGTGCTTATGGTTAGCTTACCTTCAAAATCCAAAATCCCATAAACTCGGGGATCATCAAAACAATTGTCACATCGAACACAACATCTAAACATCCCACACACAGTAGAGGTGTTTACGGACAATTCTTTTTGTAATCCGTCCTCGCCACAGTCTTGTATAGCAGAAAGCACCGAGTCCCCTACTGGATTCCCCTAGAGACATGGTACGAGAATATAAAGAGAAAAAAATCTTTATCGTCTACACACGCGGTTAATCCCAAAGCGATTTATTTTAATCGACCGTGAAATGAACTGGCATCTCCCTGAAATGTAAATCAATCTAAGAATGCGGTGCCTGATCTGCATCTTATTTATTTATTTATTTATTTATTTATTCACGTAATTATTGATTTTCATGACCTGATTAGATTTTTTTTGCACATTCTCTATACTTACTACGCAAAGTTAAATAAACATTGCTAGTAATAAGATTTATGATTACATTTGTTTTGTATGTTTGCATGATTACAACTGAAAGATAGAAAGAAAGAAAGAAAGAAAAAATAAGAAAGAAACCCATGTCAATTCGTCACGAAATTTCTAAAAAGTTAAAAATAACTTTGTTATAATATACATCTATGTTATAATATACATCTTATTACAATTACTCAGATACAGGCTAATCTGACATTTCACTGTTCGCACACTGCTTTGCTGGAATACCACAGGGATGTTTGTTTTATTTATTTTATTTTTGTTTTTTATTTTTGTAACAAGCGTTTGATTATTTAAATGCTATAGTGAATTCAGTCCTGTTAATCAGATAATAGAAAAGATGCCAATAATGCCTATGTAAATTGTTTTGTATTCATCATGAACACCCCATAAAACACTGCTTTATATAGAGAAAACTGGGGTTTACTGTGGTATTGATTTGTTTTATTTCTTTTCCAAGATATAGGTTGTGGGTACTCGTGACAGCCACCTCAATGAGGCGGTTCTCACGAGACTATAAAACCTATGTTTTAAGTATTGATGTGTTACATTGACAAATTAAATGTTTTTGAGATTTCAAAAATGCACTATGCCGCACGGATGTATTATCGTATTTTATTATTATTATTATTATTATTATTATTATTTTTATTCATTCATTTATACTTAATCTAATGATTATTACAAAATTTACTTATTTATTAATTTATCTATTTATTTCAACAGTTGGATGATTTAAGATAAACGGTGTACTCTTTTTCTGGTGTTCTTTCCATTATGTTGTGAAAAAGAATATGCATGTAAACCCAACTTTATATAAAACCGTCGGGCAATCAGGGATCAGTATGCTTTTACTCTTACACAAAAACATAGGTAGAAAGTACCTGTAAGAACCATATCAATTTGGCGGTTCTGTGCCCATATCTATTAATGTTTATAGCACACTACATCCCCCGCCATTTGAGGCTTGAAGAAATAAATGGGCTGCATGATGCTTCCACGCAGAGCTGAATCCGACCCGCACACGAGTACTGGTAAACCGCTTAGAGGATCTAAGCCTGCCCAGGCAAAGCGGTGCGAGTCGGACCGTCCATGCTTATAAAGCCTATTGGTTTTATTGGGCGACAGGCCCTGAGATGTTATTTCATCTCAATGTCGGGTAAAAGTCCCACAACATTGGAAGCAACGTCTCCAAAATGACCTTTATTGTGTTGACTGCGACGTTAAACATAAAATCAAACAATATTATAACACACTCAGGGGGGAGGGGGACATCCAGGTATTTAAGCTGAAGACAATTGTTGCTTTTATGACACATGTAATGTGTATTGCATACGGGCTACTGACCGTCAGGAAGCCCGAAGATTAATGGACTCGCGCGCAAGGTATATTGGATTTCAATCGTACTTTCTTTCCGGAGAGATTTAATTTTATTGAATGATTCATGGGTTAATTCTTTATTCTATTTAGATAATGAGTATCTTTTATTATTATCATTATTATTATTATTATTATTATTATTATTATTATTATATCTTGCGGCTCCCGTCCATCGGTGCTTGAAAAAAGATAAAGATAAAGAAGCTTTATTTAACGTCGCATACTAGAAACAAATATCATAAGCTCTATAGAGCTTTTATTGCGACAAACAAAGCGACGTTAAACCCGAATTCACACACACGCACACACACACACACACACACACACACACACACACACACATTGCGACAAACAAAGTATCCATTAACAATTAACAAATACTTACCTGCCTTCATTTATCTTCCAAGGACTACCCCTGATAATGCGAGCGTCAGCCAAGGGAGCTCCTAATACCATTTTCACACCTTTGGTATGACGCGGCCTGGGATCGAACCCGCGACCTCCCATTCCCGAAGCGGGCGCTCTACCACTGACCTATCGGGACCGGAATGAGCTATCGGGGCCAACGAAATAGATGGGCTGCATGATGATTCCCGACCCGCATACGAGTACTGGTAAACCGCTTAGAGGATCTAAGCCTGTCCAGACAAAGTGGTGCGAGTCGGACCGTCCATCAACCCTATTGGTTTCATAGGGCGGCAGGGCTTGAGATGTCATTTCATCTCAATGTCGGGTAAAAGTCCCACAAAATTGGAAGCAACGTCTCCAAAATGACCTGTTGACGGGGACGTTAAAGTTCAAATCAAACAAAATATTATTATATCTTGGATCCAAGTTACGATATCAAATACACTCGTTTGACAAAGTGCCTTCTTTCATATTTCCATGTATAGGTTACATGGGTTATTGCAAGATTCGTTGCTTTAAACTGTATTTTAATTGCGCCAATGACATGCATATAAATAACAGACAAATACATATTATCCAGGATTTGCTAGAACCGCTCTATAGAGTACTCACAGCCTATGTCTTGTACAGAAGAAAAAGGTTTGGGGTGATTGCTGGAGACGCTTCATTGGCAACATATGTCTTTAAGCAGAAAATCGGTAGTGGGTGATCGCTAGAATTGCCTCATGCAGGCGAATCTATTAAGTACTTACAACATTATGTCTTGCAACAGAAATAAGGAAACAATGAATACCCGTTTAACCCCATTTTCACTGTGCAAAGTGGGATTACAGACTTGTGCATATATATGATTCGATAGTATTCTTCATGTTAACAGTCAAAGTCCAGATGAGACTGTGTAGACATTCTGCTTACTCAGAACTTCCCTGTTCTATCTATCTATCTATCTTCTCATACTGAGAAGGTCATATCTGTCCATTACCTCAGTTGGGTGGGTGGCTAAATTTAGAAGTTAGCACACACACACACACAAAAACATCTCTGGATGAGTCCTTAAAACTATTTACAATCCAAACACAGAGATATCCTAAAACGCATACCTCTGAGTCTCAATCTTATACTGTGCGGGCTTTGAACTCCTCTGCAGTCTTGGCATTCAGTGCAGAAGATGGAAGACTATTCCACTGAGGAATAGTTCTAGGGAAGAAAACGTTATTCAGGGCATCACTATAGGACTTGTACCTACGATACTGTGAGTTTTTTGCTCTTGATGCCCTTGTCCGGGTTGACACCGTTGCAGGGGTCAAATACCTATCCTCGGTAATTGATACTGTACCAGAATGTATCTTGTAGAAGAAGGTTAAGGAGGACTACTCACGACGGGTCTCCAGGGGTGGCCACTCTAGCTCATCAAGCATGTCAACGACGCTACTTCTATTTCGCCATCGTCTGCAGGTCCATCGAGCAGCTGTCTTCTGCACCTTCTCCACCTGCTGAATCTGAGTTTTAACATATGGATGCCAAATGGGTGATGCATATTCAAGCTGAGGGCGAACCAATGTTTTATATGCAATATACTTTGTCTGCCGATGTGCAAAAGCAAAATTACGTCTAAGGAATCCTAGGGTCCTAGTTGCTTTATATGTTATTTCAGAGATATGTTGACCCAAATCGAGATAGTCAGTGATGTTGATACCAAGACATTTGGCGGAATGAACTTGCTCCAAAGTTTGCTGGTGTAGTGTGTAATCATACTTAATTTGCTTGTCCTGAAGGTGTCGTGACACCAAAATTGAATGGCATTTGGCTACATCGACCTTCATCTGCCAATCTGCTTCCCATTGTGCAAGTCGATCCAGGTCATCTGATAAAATGCGACAGTCAGAAGGAGAATATATGTCCCTATACAGGACACAATCAGCAGCAAACAAACGGACAGATGACCTGATATTATCAGGGAGATCATTGATGAATACCAAGAAAAGGACCGGTCCAAGGACCGAACCTTGTGGGACACCAGATAGAACAGGGACTGGATCAGACGCTTGTCCATTAAGTACAACTTGTTGAGAGCGCCCGGAGAGTCATGAGCTAATACAATTATGTGTGGATCCTCTTATCCCATAGTAGTCCAATTTGTACAATAGCCTTCTGTGAGGTACCTTGTCAAAGGCCTTGGCGAAATCCATGAAGATCAAGTCAGTCTGTTTGTGGCCACGATTTATGGCCCCATCCAGATTACTCACAATGTCATGGAAGAATTGAACTAGTTGAGTTTCGCAAGACCTTTGACTTCGGAAACCATGTTGACAGTCAGCAAGAATTCTCTCAAAGGCTAAGTGCTTGTTAATGCTGCTGACTAATATATGCTCCAGGGTTTTGCAACAGATGCATGTTAGCGACACTGGTCTATAATATGATGCATCGTATTTTTCACCTTTTTTATAGACCGGGGTAACGTTTGCTTGTCGCCAATCATCTGGTACAGTGCCCTGGGCAAGTGATTCCTTGAAAATAAAGGCCAGCACAGGAGAAATTTCAGCACTATATTCCTTAAGTACCCTGGCATTCAGGTCATCTGGCCCAGATGCCTTATGTATTTTGAGCTTACCCAACAGTTTAGCGACCCCATTGGGGTCGACCCAACAGTTTAGCGACCCCATTGGGGTCGACTGTTATGTCCCCCATAGCAGGGAACGGACTATTACCTTTAGACGGTAGCTCACCGTCAGTTTCTCGCGTAAATGCAGATTGAAACTGTTTGTTGCATCTGTTGGCCTTATCGCGCGAGTCTGTTTTCAGAATTCCGTTTTTTCTTAGCGAAGTGATCCCAAATGGGTCCTTTTTTAGGGTTTTACAAATGACCAAAACTTTTTAACCTTACTATTCTTCTGGGGGCTATCGGGATCTATGTTGTCATCTTCAAAGGTAAATATGCCGGAAACATGCTTCCAATATGCATCTCTAATTATCTTTTGTACATGTGCTCTGAACCTTTTGTAATGGTTCTTAATGTCAGGGCTGCTAGACTTGCGAGCACAAAAATACATCCTATTGGGTCTTCTAATGAGGTGTTTGATCGTGTTATCGATCCATGGTGCACTATACTTGGTTTTGGTCATTTTTGTTGGAATAAACCTTTCCATTGCCGTGATTAATTCGGACTTAAAACTGACCCACATGTCGTTGACAGACATGCGTGAGAGGTCAGAGGAAAGGAACGAATTCTGAAATCGCGCCATATGGTCTCGTAGACCATCCATATCCGCACGTTTGTATAAATATATTGTTGCGCACTCGTGCTTTGCGCTCGTATTCTAGTTCAACTTATTGCTAACAATGTACTTTATCTACTGAGGGTTTTAGCACCCCTCGTGCTTTGCACTCAGAGACCAGATTAGTGATTTACTGAACACACACTATGTCACCTGGATGTTATAATACTCTCGTGCTTAGCGCTCGAAGTCTAGTCCAGCTTATTACTGACGATGTTCTGTATCGGCCGGTGGTTGTAGTACACTCGTGCTTTGCACTCACGAACCAGATCAATCTATTATTAGGCATACACTATGTCAGATAGAGGTTATAATGCTCTCGGGCTTAGCGCTCGAAGTCTAGTCCAGCTTATTACTGATGATGTACTGCATCGGCCGGTGGTTGTAGCACACTCGTGCTTTGCACTCACGAATCAGATCAATCTATTATTGGGCATACACTATGTCACATGGAGGTTATAATACCCTCGTGCTAAGCGCTCATAGTTGTTACGCTCTGCTACTGCACTACCCGCAGTTCACCAAGCTAACCTCTTAGTTTCCTTTGTCACAACAGACAAGCAGTGCAGGGAGCCAAGCGCCACAAAGGTTAAATAAAATTGACTTCAACTAAAATCGTTGCAATTAATAAAAGGAAAGTAAAGAAGACCAAAATCCATCAGTAGTTTGCACCCATTTTAATTTGTTTATAGACTTCAGTGTTTATAGCACTTTGATTATTTATGCAAACTTAACAAAGAAACTCGACAAAATATAACGATGTATTAAAACATGAATATTAATTGAAATGGTAGCATGGGACTTGGTAAATGAGTTCTGTACAAATAAAAAGATGACAACGATATCTATATTAGGCCTAGAAACAATGATCACTTGCACCCATAGCTGCGTACGTCAACCAACAGTGTCAAATTAAGTTTACTGTGACCAAAAATGAATCATGAAATATGGTTTACGATGTGCGAAATTAGGAATCACCACAAGTGCTGTAAAAATGCATACTGCACTCTCAAAAATGCACCAGTATGTTGTATATTTGTTTCCCTACCCCTTTATATTAAATTAAAATAACGCGAACTTAATCTAAAGAACCTAGAATAAAAAATATCGAGAGACACTAATTCAGCGTCTTCCCCACCTAAAAGCTTAAATTCGAAGTCCTTGAATCCTACAGTCCTACATCGTAGGTTCCTGCAAGAATCGAATGTAAAATCATGCATTCCTACAAGATTTGCCTGTAAAAATATACAATCCTACAAAGAAAATTTGTAGGATCACGTGACCCTGCAACGTCTCCTTGTAGGATGACAACAACAGCTAACGGTAAACGTCAATGGCGGCCGGTAAACAGATAGAAAATCGCCGAGTCGGTGTAAAGAAACAGAAATAACTCGGCAAAACTAAATGGAATGCATGATAAAAAGTATACAAAACGATAGACAAATGAATTCTCTATACGGTGCTTACAATGATATGGAAATAATAGACAGGGTTCTTTAATTATTTTTGAGTGGAAGATGAAATCTTGGCGTTTGACAGTTCGTCGATAATACACAGCGTCTGACAGCCTCGCTTTCGCTCAATATTGCACTTACACAAAACAAATCAATACACAAAAACATGTTGACAATTATTGATGTAGAAGTTTGGGACATTCTATGATAAAATATGCGTTAAAACGAACGGTCCAAAGCTTATAATTACATGCAACAGGTGAGTAAACATTCCTATTCATGACTGTCTAAACGGATGGTCATGACAAACAAATAAAACGCCAAATTGTACATAAAATGTCCCATCGGAAAACTAGTCCACATGAGATTCGTACTAGCCGGTGTTCGGCCAGCAACAAACTGGCTCATAACATTACCCCCCTCTCAGCTCGTTAAAGTTCCGACTAACGAGCTAAGAACGGATGCAATTGAATAGATGAGAACTGGAGTACAATAAATAATTAAGAACCTCATGAGGAACAAGGTGGATGAAGCCCTTTTACGCAATGTTATGACAATGTATATATTATGGTGTCAGAAGTGGGATCATGAGACATAATCCTTTGACTATCAGAAAGCGTTTGCAAAATTGTAAAATATAAGGTGATTTAGACTGTTATGTCTAAAGTTATACAATAACTTTGCATCTTGGTCCTAACAAGAGTCATTCCAAATCAAACGTAACGTTAAACATGCAAGGAAATATATATAAAATCAACTGTGGATCGAGAGTTAAGCTTTACACACAACAGGAAATTACCATAAATTCTTCCTAACGTGAAATTGCACTGAGGCGTTCCACTACATATATTTATGACACATGAAAGTTAAGTATTCAACTTTCAAAAGCTTTAACAAATAAATAAGTCGATGCCAGACATGCCTGGTGAATAAATGAAACAAACTGACTAGATCACAGACATGGGGAAATACAGATGTTGTAGAATCTCATGAAAATTAGAGTGAATGAGACTATTTACAAAAATGACTTTAAACTTTGAGTAAGGGGTGAAACAGAATCTGTTTATAGACAAGGCACTTCACAGACACGATTACTCAAGAATCGTGATTAAAATTTATGGTTCAACAAAATTGCTTATGTAAATATTAACTGCTATAATATCCTAAGTAAAGAAGCAAATGGAATATGCCCATTCACATATTTTGCAGGAATACTGAATATCCTCTTACATGACAAATGATATGAAACATACTGCATGGCAAAATTGGTGAGCATACCGAACACATAGCTGTAATTTTGTACAAGAGTTTCTCACCAACCAGGCCATACATAATGACAAAACAGTGATCTTCATCCACCAACAAATTCAAAGAGGTCTGACAGAAGAAATTAATGACGTGCACCCAAGCTCTTTGCTCAGGTCCAAGCCACAGTGTGCACTATTTCTTCCGCAGAGTATAAATTGAAGGTCTTTGTGAACAATGGAGAAGCACGAGTTCAACTATTGCGACTGAAGAAACAACAATACTTGTTGCACCCTTCCATTCGCAGCAAATGCCAACCGCGAATACAAAGGCTAGGCTACAAGTATACAAATTATAACCAGGTAAAATAACCTTTGTTCACTCCGACTACAGATGCATAAACAATATTAAAACATTAAAACCTCATCCTGCTACTCTTCATGCAACTCACACTTTTCCCGACCTGAAGATAAATAGATCTCTCTCTCTCTCTCTCAACTTTGCAATGTCCCTATGCTACCATTTAAAATTATATTGAAGCTATATGTTCTTATTTCATTTATCTTCTATATAGCTGCCGTCGTTCTTCTTTACCAATGTCGTCCTTTGAATTCTGAGCTCTTGTTCTTGCCGTTGCCGAGTGGAGTCTTAGTGTTCTTATTCTCTTTGTCCTTCGGTTTACTTTCCTTCTGCTTGCTCTGCTTCTCCTTTGCCCGTTTCTCCTGTTTGCTCTCCTCTTTTGGATTCACTGTCGTAGTCTCCGTCTTCTCCGCCCGTCTGCGCTCCTCTCGTTCTCTTCTTTCTATGTCTTTCCTCCATTCATCCCGTCTTCTTTCGTCTTCTCTCCATCTGGTAATGTCCCTTCTTCTCTCGTCTTCCCTTCTTCGCTCGAAATCTAGCCTTTTCTCTTCTCGCTGTTGCTCTCCTTTCTCATGGTCTTCAAGCGATGTTTTATGACGAGACAACACATCCACCAGCTTGCTCATTACCACAGTGTTCTCAGTAATTTTCTCCCTCATCTTCTTTACCTCTTCTGTACTCTTCTCCATGGCTTTTCTAAATGTATCCACTATTGTTACAAGAGTCCTTGCACTCAGTTCCGTCACGTCAACGGGAAGCTCTACTGCTGAATCTTTTCTCTGCCGCTTGCTTCTTGACCCATGTTCTTTAATATCATCCTCTTGCTTCCTTTTTGCTGGTGATGGTATTGACCTGTCTTCATCCGGTAGTATATCAACCAATACGTTCCTCAGATCTTCTTCACCCCTCTCCAAGACTGCAGACTCCACATCTCTTTGGATTGTCCTTAGATCTTTCAGTTGTGACAATGGAGTTGGAATGTATGTGGGCACACATAATGCATTAGCCTCACAACCAGTCTTCTCCTTAAGCACCACCTTTCTCGAGTCCTCGTCACTTCCCTCTCCACTACCAGCTTCTGTCACTAACTTTTCTGCCTCCATCATAGTCGCTTGCACAACCCGCAAGTCCATTGGCATATCAGGTTCAGAAACAGTCTCCATTACATCATCTGTTTTCTTCAGTCTTTCCTCACTGCTTTCTTTTCTTGAGTCTTCTCTCTCATCAATGCGGACAGCTCGCCTGGTCAAGTCTAGAGGTATATCAGGATCTAGGACTTTCTTCAGCACATCATCTGTTTTCTTCCTCTTTTCTTCACCGCCTCTTTCCACCGGGTCCGCTTCCTTTCTTCTTTGGACAGAGCACCCCGTCAACTCCCGAGGCATGTTAGAATCTGGAACTTTCTCTAATTCATCATCTGTTTCCTTCCTTTCTTCCACGCTGCTTCTTTCTCTCGATGCTTCTTTCCCGTCACTTAAATCTGCGCACCCTGTCGAATCTATAGACATTTTAGGCTCAGCTGCTTTCTCCTTCTCCTCATTATCTGTTTCCTTCTTTTTCTCCAAGATGCTTCGTTCACTACTCGACCTTTCATGACTGTCTAATTCTTCTGCTTCTTCAAGATCCACAGGTTCATCATTGCTAGAATCATGGTTCAGTTTGATTTCTTCCTCATTAAGCAGATTAGTCGCCTCTTCGCTTAGCTCTGTATTTCTCTCCATTGATCTTTCCTGGCTATTAGTTCTCTGCTCCTGTTCCATTTCTGTCCCAGTTGTTTCTTCCTGACTCGTTGCACAGTTAAGCTGCTCTACTGAAACTCCTGCTTGACTGGTCTCCGCCATTGCCGTGAAAAGCTGACCATTCATTTCATGCTTGCCTAGCTCCTCTAAAAGGTTATGTGGTATCTGCCCTGGAACCATAAAAGATGTTATTGGCACTATCCCTTGGACTGGAAAGTTGTCTATGACCATGGACGACTTGTAGGAGTTCAGAAGAAATTGCTGGTTGTCAAGGATCTTGCTTAGCATTAGCGTCAGCTGTCCTGAAGGATCTTGACTGGCTCTCTTAATTTCATTAGCAAGAACTACACCAGCTAAATGGTTATCAGTCACAACCTGCGTCGTAGCGGCTTGCAGAATATCTGTCTGCCCATAGTTGGTAACCACTGCCTGCAATTCCCTTGCTTGGTTCATTACTTCATTTCCGTTCGGCGGCTGCGCTTCCTCTCTTTCACTCGGCCGCATCCCAAGAAAATGCCTCAGGCTCTCTTCACTGCTAAGGGGCGTATAGTCTAAAGGTCCAAGTACATGAGGGTTAACATTTCTGACAAGACATTGTTGGTGGTCTGTGATCTTGCCCTGTGTCGCCAAGTCGATGTGTTTTTTCCACTTGGTCACGTGAGACATCCACTGGTCCTCCCTCTGACACCGAAAATAGCATAGCTTGCAATAGAAAGGCACTGCTTCAAGGTCCAGATGATTTTTTATAATGTGGTCTTCTACCCTGCATTTGATGTCCACGAACCGCTTCTTCTGTTGATAGTGGCACCTACTTGGTCCTTGTACTGTCTCAAGCTTGTCATTCTCTACTTGACCTTCTTGTTGGAGACGTAGGACATGTTATCAATAGCAGGATTTTACTGGCGACACTCTTACCTTATGTACGTAAAATAAAATATTACTCACACCTTAATAAATAATGATTCATGTACACTTCCTGAAATTCTTCATTAAAGATTTGTGGTTTTCTTAAAAGCATTTAAGTATTTGACTTCAGCAGCTTGTTTCTAGCTTTCACCACCCACTTCGGAGGCTGGTCTCCTTCATAGGGTTTCAGCTTGTCGTGGTGTACTACCTGTTCCTTTCCATTCTTGTCTAACTGGATTAGGAAGTCAACGTCTGTCACCTTACGCTTTACTAGAAAAGGACCGTGATACGCTTGCTTTAATTTTGGAGCTTCCCCTACCTTACGGGCTTCAAACAGGTACCATACTAGATTACCTCTCTCGTACTTATTGACTGCTGCTTTGACATCATAGTTGCTTTTACTTCTTTTTGCTGAAGCCGCTAAATACTTCCTGGCAATTTCGTGGGCATGCTGCATTCGCGATCTTAGAATATCGACGTAATCGCCGTATGACGTAACTTCATCTCCTTTTGCAGAGCATGTGCTTCCAAAAAGAAGCTCAGCTGGAAGCCGTACTTCTCTACCCATTGTTAAGAGGTTTGGGGTCATCTTTGTTGTCTCATGTGGTGTTGCCCTGTATGCACCGGCCAAACATCCAAGATGCAGATCCCATTCGTTTTGTGAAAACGTGTCTTGGTGATCAGAGAGCAGATTAGCAACTCTTTGTTTCTCAACTTCATTTAGGTTGGTGGTCGACCTGTTATACAGATCTTTGAGATGATCAGAAACCTTCTTTACCTGACCTTCCGTGACCTTTCTCACTGTACCCGATGACAGAGAGTCTATTTTTAAGTCCTCCATCTTGGTTCCCAGGTTTATTCGCCTTACTTTGTAGAAGTTGTTTTCTTCTTTTTCATTTGCCTGTCGGAATAACACACGCGGGTTTCCAGCTATTGGCTCCGCTTTACCTACTTCGGCATCCTGTTTTATTGAGACCGATGTTGGAAACGGGTTCAGTACCCTTACTTTACATGTGCAGCCTTCATTGATATCGACTAATGTAGGTGCCATCTTAAGTGGATATGCCTCGTTGAAGTGTTCAGTCGCTTCTATTAGACACTTGCTCTCGCAGGAAAAGTCGTCACTATCGTCTCTTTCTACAAACACATCTATTACTGATTCCGCTTGAGGGGGTATAATAAAATGGTCTGCAGACGTGACCCTACGCACTTTACTCTTCAGACCAACCTGTATTATTGGCACCTCCTTGCTTTCTACTACTAGCACTCCTTTACTTAGAAGTAAATCAGCTGGTCCTCCTTCCCCATTTTGGAGCACGTCAATACCAAGGAGTCCATCATCGTCGATTTCTGCGACTATGGCTTCCACTTCAGTGTCTAATCCGCCGAGTCTTAAAGAGAACTTACCTTTACCTAGCTCATTTATAACAGTCCCACTGGGACCTAGCAGTTTGTATGATTTATTGAGAATCGGTCTGTCACTTAACTCCATTTCTTCATACATTCTCTTAGAGATTATGGTCTTGGATGCCCCATTATCTGCTGTAAACAGAATTGGATATCCTTGAACTGAGCCTCTTATATAAATACCATCTGGTAGCTTTCGTGCCGTCTTAATTGATTTCAGGACTTCTTTGGCTTTCTCATCTATTTTCTGGCCTTTTTGATCAATAGAGGCTTCTCTGTGGCCGCCAGAGGAAGCCTCTACCAGTTTAAATTCTTACTTACTACACTGTCATTCTGAGCCTTCCGCCCAGTGCCATAGTTTTGAGTAGTTTGCCACTGCGATCTGCTACCCTTGGATTTATCATTTCGTTGTGGACAGTCTCTGATGACATGGCCCATTTGCGAGCATCCATAACACACACTATTTCTGCCCCTAAATGGCTTTTGTCCTAGCTCTTGTGTTGGTGCTGTATTACTACATTTGACAATCTCCTGCATTTGATTCATAAGAGATTTCATCATATCTTTTGCTTCAGTCAAAACTTTGAATGACTCTTTCTCAGTATCACTCTTAAGATTACCTGAATCTCTCTTCTGATCATTTCTTTCAACTTTCTTTTTCTGGGATCAGTGAAGCAAGTTCCAATGTTACAGCAGCAAAAGATATATGTGGTGCCAGCAAAGCCAGCTCAGAAGACAGGTCATCAGTGCTTAGTGACGCTAGTTCAACTAAAGATGATGGAAGAGTAGAGATAGAAGATGTTCCAGACGCTGATGATGAACCAACAGCCGTTGCAAGTCAGAATGCTGGCATTCATCAGGAAAGAGAGAAAGTACCGATTAAGGAGATGTCTACTTCTTCAACAGTAAACAACAACATAAATGAGCAAGCTGATATAACTGAACAGACCAGTGTAGACGTACAGGCAGAACCAGCTCAAGAAATCCAATCAAAGAGTGTTCCTCAACAAGTTCAAACTCCAGCGCATGATGTTCAGACGAAGTGTGTTCACATACGAGTTCAGACACAAAACGTTTTCCACCCGCTTAACTCGATTGAGAGAGAGGACTGTACCATTAAAATTCTTCCAAAGCAAGCCAGTGGTGAAAATCAAAAGCATAAGACAGATGAGGAAAATCATCTAGAGACTGATCAACCACTAGATCTTAGAGTGGTGAAAGTAGGAGAGAGCCCTATGAAATTCAATAAACCTACAGTAATTAGTACAGATAAAGAGAAGGAAGAAGACGCTAAACAGGAAGAACCATCAACGAGTATCGCCGTAGAAGAAAAGACAGAAAAAGACAGTGATGTAAAGAAGACGGGAGACGAACGGAAAATTGTGATCACAAATAACTTGGACGAATATGTGCCAGTGTATGTCCCGACGCCTGTATGTAAGCTGCGATCAATGTTCGTAAGGAACAATGACGGTCAGCTTGAAAAAGCAGACAGAGAGGAGTCTAGAGAAGAAAATGTGTTGGGTGAGATACTACAAGAGGAAGATATGACACTGTCATCACCACTAAAGCGGCGTCTGAGGCCAGAAGCAGGCACTCCTAACAAGAAAAGAAAGACAGAAGAAAAAGCCACAAAGCTTCCAGTTGATGTGGCTGAGCTGAGTGAAAGAACTCAGGGGAATGTAGTGGACATCTTTAGGAAAGCGATGGAGAAGAATGCAGAAGAAGTAAAGAAGATGAGAGAGAAAGTCACGGAGAACACGGTCGTGATGAGCAAGCTGATAGATGTGTTGTCTCGTCATAAGACAGCATTAGAAGAACACGAGAAAGGAGAGCAGCAGAGAGAAGAGAAGAGGCTAGATTTTGAGCGGAGGAGAGAAGACGAGAGAAGAAGAGACATTTCCAGATGGAGAGAAGATGAAAGAAGACGAGACGAATGGAAGAAAGACATTGAAAGAAGAGAACGTGAAGAACGAAGAAGATCAGAGAGAACAGAAACTATAACAGTTAAACAGAAAGAGAAACTGAACAGAGGGAAGGAGTGCAAGTCGAAGGACAAGGAGAATATGAATGGCAAGACACCACTCCGCGAGGGCAAGAACATGAAGACTGATTTCAAAGGACGGCACTGGTGAAGACGAGAGATGACAGATTATATACAGAACTTATAAAAATATCAAACAGTTTAACTAATATTAAATAGGAACTTTAAAAATAAACTAAGGTAGCATAGGGACATTTTAAAGTAGAGAGAGAGAGAGAGAGAGAGAGAGAGAGAGAAAGAGATCATACCAGTGAATATCTAGATCTGTAAATGTGAGTGTGTTTGGGTAAAAGAGTGATAAGATTGTATGTATTTAATATTGTTTGTACAACTAAAATGTGAACAAAGAAATTTTAGCGACTTATAATTTATTTGCCTGATCGTTAGCCTCTTGTATTCGCAGTGAGCACTTACTGCGAGTAGAAGAGCGCTAATTTGTTAGTTGTTTACTTATCTGTGATATTTGATTCATGCCTTAGTTTTCTTTGTTCGCAAAGATATGAATTTATTGATTTTCTGTAGAAGAGATAGACTAACATGGTGGCTTGGACCTGAGCAATGTGCTCGGGTGCATGTCACCAATTTCTTCTTTCAGACTTTGAAAATGTTTTAGTGGATGAAAATCACTATTGTAGTTTATATGTATGGCCTGGCTGGAAAGCAATCCTTTTACATACAACTCTTAAGCTCAGTATGTTTGCCAGTCTTGCCATGCAGAAATCTTATTATTTGTCACGTGTGAAGATCTTTAGTATTCTTGCTGAGCACGTTAATAGACAAATTCCACTTGTTTTAAGATATCACTACTGTTCATGTTCACATATGCAATTGGGTTCACCTAAAAGTTAGTAAGTCTGTAATTGATTAATCCTGTCAGAGATTAGGCTTTGCCATTTCATTTCTTACAGGAAGTTATAAATCATCACTTCAAAGTTTCATCTACTCCATTTGCACTAAGTTTGTGATCTTCTATATTCACCCATGTTCAGAATCTAGCCAGTTATTCATGCGCTTACAAGGTATAGCTGGTATCAATTTATTCGTAAATGCAATTTTAATGTGACACTGTTAAATGTAGTACTAGAGCAATTTCTTCTAAGGGAGATTTTATTGTAATCATCAGTTAAAGATTTTAAAGCATAACTCACGATCACCAGTTGATTTAAAGTGTATTTCTTGTTGCATATTAACTGTTAAGTTCCATTTGTCAATGTCTGGTAAAGTCCAAGATTTCAATCATTGTATTGCTTCAGAAACTATGAGGATAATAATCAGATATTATCATTTTACAAGACGGTCACCTCTGTCTTATAATCCCACCGCTGCCACCACTTTAGTTGTTGCGCACTCGTGCTTTGCGCTCGTATTCTAGTTCAACTTATTGCTAACAATGTACTTTATCTACTGAGGGTTTTAGCACCCCTCGTGCTTTGCACTCAGAGACCAGATTAGTGATTTACTGAACACACACTATGTCACCTGGATGTTATAATACTCTCGTGCTTAGCGCTCGAAGTCTAGTCCAGCTTATTACTGACGATGTTCTGTATCGGCCGGTGGTTGTAGTACACTCGTGCTTTGCACTCACGAACCAGATCAATCTATTATTAGGCATACACTATGTCAGATAGAGGTTATAATGCTCTCGGGCTTAGCGCTCGAAGTCTAGTCCAGCTTATTACTGATGATGTACTGCATCGGCCGGTGGTTGTAGCACACTCGTGCTTTGCACTCACGAATCAGATCAATCTATTATTGGGCACACACTATGTCACATGGAGGTTATAATACCCTCGTGCTAAGCGCTCATAGTTGTTACGCTCTGCTACTGCACTACCCGCAGTTCACCAAGCTAACCTCTTAGTTTCCTTTTTACAACAGACAAGCAGTGCAGGGAGCCAAGCGCCACAAAGGTGAAATAAAATGGACTTCAACTAAAATTAATAAAAGGAAAGTAAAGAAGACCAAAATCCATCAGTAGTTTGCACCCATTTTAATTTGTTTATAGACTTCAGTGTTTATAGCACTTTGATTATTTATGCAAACTTAACAAAGAAACTCGACAAAATATAACGATGTATTAAAACATGAATATTAATTGAAATGGTAGCATGGGACTTGGTAAATGAGTTCTGTACAAATAAAAAGATGACAACGATATCTATATTAGGCCTAGAAACAATGATCACTTGCACCCATAGCTGCGTACGTCAACCAACAGTGTCAAATTAAGTTTACTGTGACCAAAAATGAATCATGAAATATGGTTTACGATGTGCGAAATTAGGAATCACTACAAGTGCTGTAAAAATGCATACTGCACTCTCAAAAATGCACCAGTATGTTGTATATTTGTTTCCCTACCCCTTTATATTAAATAAAAATAACGCGAACTTAATCTAAAGAACCTAGAATAAAAAATATCGAGAGACACTAATTCAGCGTCTTTCCCACCTAAAAGCTTAAATTCGAAGTCCTTGAATCCTACAGTCCTACATCGTAGGTTCCTGCAAGAATCGAATGTAAAATCATGCATTCCTACAAGATTTGCCTGTAAAAATATACAATCCTACAAAGAAAATTTGTAGGATCACGTGACCCTGCAACGTCTCCTTGTAGGATGACAACAACAGCTAACGGTAAACGTCAATGGCGGCCGGTAAACAGATAGAAAATCGCCGAGTCGGTGTAAAGAAACAGAAATAACTCGGCAAAACTAAATGGAATGCATGATAAAAAGTATACAAAACGATAGAGAAATGAATTCTCTATACGGTGCTTACAATGATATGGAAATAATAGACAGGGTTCTTTAATTATTTTTGAGTGGAAGATGAAATCTTGGCGTTTGACAGTTCGTCGATAATACACAGCGTCTGACAGCCTCGCTTTCGCTCAATATTGCACTTACACAAAACAAATCAATACACAAAAACATGTTGACAATTATTGATGTAGAAGTTTGGGACATTCTATGATAAAATATGCGTTAAAACGAACAGTCCAAAGCTTATAATTACATGCAACAGGTGAGTAAACATTCCTATTCATGACTGTCTAAACGGATGGTCATGACAAACAAATAAAACGCCAAATTGTACATAAAATGTCCCATCGGAAAACTAGTCCACATGAGATTCGTACTAGCCGGTGTTCGGCCAGCAACAAACTGGGTCATAACAATATTTTACGCGGGGCTTGTCTGATTCGTTTAGCTTTTATATCGTATTCTACAAGGACTATGTCATGATCAGCCTTGCCAATCGGGGGCATCCCCTTAACTCGACTAAGAAGGGATGGAGAATTCGTGAATAATAAATCAAGGGTTTTATCTTGCCGGGTGGGTTTGTTTACTACTTGGGTCAGGCAGTGTTTTTTTATTATGTCCAAAAGTTGTTGCTGCCTCTTCTTTTTAGACAACCCATGGGGTTCCTGCATGTTGCTTCATTCTATATCTCCACAATTGAAGTCTCCTCCAACCAAAATTTTAGCATTTGCATTTGGCATTATCCTAAACAAGGATGAATTGAACGCCTCAAGATATTCTTGATCAATCTGATCTGGTGGGCGGTAAAAGGAACCAATGTACAGAGTCCTACATCCAAAAATGTTCAATTTACACCAAACTAATTCACAGTTGGTGTCCAACTCCGGAGATTCAGTGCAGAGTAGGTCTCGCTTAAAAGCTACAAAGACACCACAATGTGCATCCCCAACTCTGTCTTTCCGGATTGCGTCAAATGATTCTGGGAAAATTTCCGAGTTTTTTTATCTCTGGGGTTAACCATGACCTATTCCCCAAAATGATGTCTGGTTTTGCCGAGTCGATAATTGTTTGACTTTCAGCCTTTTTTATTCTTTATTGACTGACAATTCATAATCTATATTCTAAGGGGATGGTTAAGGACCGCCTTTTTGGTCTTTGGTTTAGCTTCTTTAGACTGCTTCACGATGGGCGAAGAAGCTGCAGTGGGTGGGCCAATATTGTCTGGTATCGGGCTGTCAGGCTCGGACAGGGATAATAAAGGATCAAACTGCTTATAGGTAACTATGGAAGATGAAGTGTCAAAGAGAGATGTGGAAAAGTTTGGCATTCCACATTTCATACAATCCCATGCAACATTTATATTCGATGATTTATTATAAAGGCTATACATAGTTGGTCATGCCTTGACAGCTTATGTGGTACCAGACATTACATGTGTCACAACAAATTCCTCGGTCTTCCCAACCAACACTTTTAAGACAGAGCCCACAAGGGAAAGGTGTACTGTCATTCCGGGAATTCGGACCAGGATTTGTTTCGATATCCCATGCATTACCTATAATGACTGCAAATATGTGCAAATAATGATGTTTATTTGATCAAGGAAATTCCCTAAACCTGAGAGATTTCTTTAACATTGAAACAGTGCACAAATGTGGGACATGGAACATAAGGTTTTGATGGTTAGCTGTTGTTCCATTGAAGTCAGCATAAACTGGGAAGAAGTTGGGTGGAATTTCCTGTAGGTCCAGTTCTCTACTGTTAAGAAGTGAGGTCAAACGTGTTCGCAGGCTTTTGAAAATTCGACCAATATAGTTTAATTTATTGTTAGTTATTGTCGGCATTGATAAACTTATTCCTTTACTTTAACAATCAATGAACCCTTTCTTTCCAGATAAAATATTTGATGTTTGAATATGCAATGTTATTACAAATAATTAAAATGGTTACAGGTAAATAAAGAGTAATTAAAACATAACGATTTATCAGTCACAGTTTAGTAGAAGCTCCCGTGTGACGAAAGCTCACAAAAATGCATTTTGAGTGGCTACCATGGTACCAAAATTTTCTTTAGTATATTATTTTAGTACTATATCTGGGCAGTATGAAACACAATATTTCCCATTATTTAAGTCTTGCAAAACATGTTTTATATCATGCCAACATGCGGTACGCAAGTTCACGAATGTGCCAGTTATGTAATAAGACTAACATTAGGACATTGTGAAATATTAAGGTCTTTTCAGATGTAGTCAATTTACATTTGTTTAACTTGTTTCAAGGAAACTTATAAATGAAGCATAAATATGATACATACCATGATTTTAACCAGTTAAATGGTCCCAAATGGGACTATGGTAAGCATATTTGGGGCATGCTTTTCATGAAAAACTTGTTTTAAGTTAACATAGGGAACTTGTATATTGCTAAATAATAAATACATTATAATGTGTTTTTGTAACCAGCATATGCCATGCACACACCCCTTTCTAGAATTTTTAGGAATAAAATAATAGCCTGTTTGAGAGTTGAGAATACTATTCTCTATTTGGCATAGAATGTGTAAGTATAGCCGCTCCAAAAGTGGTACAATAGTGATTGCTGCTTCATAGAAATATTTTCACACAGGATTAGATCAAACTGTGTAGTTTAGCTGCTTAACATTTGCACCAATCTATTCATACACTTTTATCATTTAATATATTATAGACCATAATGAATGAGCCTCATCATGAGAAAACCTGCGAATTTCATGTATGAACGATAAATATGCAGATAAGCCTGTGTGTACACACAGTGTAATCAGCATCTTTGTTGTTTGCTTTGTGAATGATATACTATGGCTACTAAAAATAAATTAACTCAGCAATGAATGTCTACTCAGCACTGAATGGCTTCTTAAACTGTGTTGGTTTTTTTTAGCTCACCTGTCACGTTGTGACAAGGTGAGTTTTTGTGATCACATTTTGTCCGTCGTGCGTCCGCAAACAATTTAAAATAGTGTATCTCTAATACCCCAAGGCCAATCTTGATCAAATTTCATGTGAAGCAACATCAGGTAGGGGGAAAGGCTGCATAAGGTTTTTGGGCTGATCAGATTGAAATTCTGGTCGCCATGGCAACATATAGCTCCCATAGACTTATAATGGGAAAAATTAAAAAAATATTCTTCTCTGAAACCACAGCGCCCAGAGCTTAGATATTTAGCTTGTAACAATGTTAAGTGGTCACCTATATAAATCCTGCCAATCATGCCCCTGGGGTCCAAATTGACCACACCCCGGGGCTCCTTGTCTCCTATAGACTCATAATGGAAAAAAGCTTCAAAAATCTTCTTCTCTGAAACCACAGGGCCCAGAGCTTAGATATTTAGCATGTAGCAAAGGCAAGTGGTCACCTACATAATTCCTGACAATCATGCCCCTGGGTTCCAAATGGGCCACGCCCCGGGGCCCCTTCTCTCCCATAGACTCATAATGGAAAAAAGCTTCGAAAATCTTCTCTGAAACCCGAGGGCCCAGAGCTTAGGTATTTAGCATGTAGCAACGGCAAGTGGTCACCTACATAATTCCTGCCAATCATGCCCCTGGGTTCCAAATGGGCCACGCCCCACGGCCCCTTCTCTCCCATAGACTCATAATGGAAAAAAAGCTTCGAAAATCTTCTCTGAAACCACAGGGCCCAGAGCTAAGGTATTTAGCATGTTACAACGGCAAGTGGTCACCTACATAATTCCTACCATTCATGCCCCTGGGGTCCAAATTGGCCATGCCCCGGGTCCCCTTATCTCTTATAGAGTCATAATGGAAAAAAAAAAGCTTCAAAAATCTTCTTCTCTGAAACCAAAGGGCCCAGAGCTCAGATATTTAGCATGTAGCAATGGCAAGTGGTCACCTACATACATCCTGCCAATCATGCCCCTGGGGTTCAAATTGGTCACGTCCCGGGGCCCCTTCTCTCCCATAGACTCATAATGGAAAAAAGCTTCAAAATCTTCTTCTCTGAAACTGTGAAGCACAGAACTTAGATATTTAGTATCTAGCAACATAAAATAGTCACCTACATAAATCCTGCTAACCCTGCCCCTGGCGTCAAAATTCGCCACGCCCGTGCTCATCAGCTCCTATAGACTTATAATGGAAGAAACTTAAAAAATCTTCTTCTATGAAACCATAAGGCCCAGAGCTTAGATATTTAGTTTGTAGCAACGTCATATGGTCACCGACATAAATCCTGCCAATTATGCCCCTGGGATCCAAATTGGCTACACCCCAGGGCTCTTTAGCTCCCATAGACTTACAATTGGAAAAATTTAAAAAATCTTCTTCTCTGAAACCACAGGGCCCAGCGCTTAAATATGTAGCATGTGTCAATGTCAAATGGTCACCTACATAAATCCTGTCAACCATGCTCTATGGGTCAAAATTGGCCATGCCCACAGGCTCATTAGCTCCCAAAGACTTATAATGGAAAAAAATCTTCTCTTCTGATCTTTAGTATGTAGCCACATGAAATGGTCACCTTAATAAATCCTGCCAAAAATGCCCCTTGGGTCAAAATTGGCCACGCCCATGGGCACATTACCTACCATAGACTTGAAATGGACAACTTAAAATGAAAAAAAAAACTTCAAAAATCTTCTTTGAAAACATAAGGCATTTAATATGTAGCAACGTCGAGTGGTCGCCTACATGAATTCTGCCAATCATGCCCCTAGGGTCTAAATTGGCCAAATCTTGTGAATCCGTAACTCCAATAAACTAATAATGGAACAATGGAAAATAAGCTTCGAAAATCTTCTTTTCTGAAACCATGAAGTACAGACTTTAGATATTTAGTAAATAGCAACCTAAATTAGTCACCACTTAAATCATGCCAACCATGCCCTTTGGGTCAAAATTTGTCATGCCCCAGGGTTCATTAGCACCTATAGACTTATACTGGAAAAAACTTCAAAAATCTTCTTTTCCGGAACATGAGGCCCAGAGCTTAGATATTCAGTATGTAGCAATGTCAAGTGGTCTCCTACATAAATCCTGTCAACCATGCCCCTGGAGTCTGAATTGGCCATTCGCCAGGGTTCCTTAACTCCAATAGACTTATAATGGATCAACTTAAAAAATCTTCCTTTATGAAACCATAGGGCTCCGATTTTTGATTGATTTGAGGTTTAACATCCCCGTCAACACTGTGTAGGTCATTTTGGAGACTTTGCTTCCAGATTTGTGGGACTTTTACCCTACATTGAGATGAAATGACATCTTACGCTCTGCTGCCCAATGAAACCAATAGGGTTTAAATGCATAGACGGTTCAACTGGCACCACTTTTCCTGGGCAGTTTAGAACCTATAAGCTGTTTACCAGTACTCATCTGCATTCTGTCCCAGCTCTGCATGGAAGCCTCATGTAGCCCAATCTATTTCGTCAAGTCCCGATGGGTATTCTAAACATCACTCATGATTTTCTGGTACACAGGTGAGTGCTACAGGGCCAGTTGGCCCTCTTGTTTTGCTTTCTCGTCACACAATCTAAAGACAGGTTTTATCATGACAAGGCTCCATATCATGCTGTTTGGCATGGAATCAGGAAGATTAGACAATATTCCTAGTCTTCTGTTTCTGGTAGTTAGTAACACATATCAAAGTAGAAGTAAAACAAAGATCAGGAATCGATACAATTAACTTACTCCACCCATCAAAGACACCAAAGGGAAATATAGTATATATTTATCATAAAATATAAAGACATTTTGCACTGAGAAAAAACATAGCTTTTCACAGCATTCTGCCACACAGTGATAAACAATAAATTAAGGTACTTTTTACCATGTCTCTACTCAGAAAATGCCTGTAGATATTGAAAGCATGGTAAATTTGCCATAAACTTATAGTGTGTGGTCAGTTATGGTTAATAAATGCTTTTTTGAGTTGTCAGTGTACCTTAAATTTCGAATCGTGTCATTTAACATGGCCATTCAGCAAATTTCGAATAAGCGCAACAGTACCTAAATGCATCCCATAATTTCAAAGTAGAAGTAAAACAAAGATCAGGAATTGATACAATTAACTCACTCCACCCATCAAAGACACCAAAGGGAAAGAAATACAAACATTAAGCGACCAGACCATAATGGAAACCTAAATAAAGGAAGGCCATAAGGACAGTTACTTTCCCACAAAATGGCCATATGGCCATCCAAAACCAAAAGACACAAGTGATACACACAGTAAGTAACACACAACAACATAAATAAATCGCCACAGAAGAGCCGACTTGGAACGGTCAGTGGAAGATTCCCACTGGGGGGCTCAAATCGATTTTACGTGGCCACAATCCTCGCCCTTACTTCCGTCGCGATTTAGACAAATAATTTGTTCAGTCCGCATGAAGGCCTCCTAACTCATCAGTGCAACATCTCCGTGAACACAAAAATCAAAGAACCACAGAGGTGAGACAACGGTGAGGACTCGACAGCAAGAAACCACTGAAATTCTGGAGCAAAAGGAAACCAACAGTTAGACTCCGATGAGCCCGACCAAAGCTTTTGCAAGACGTAAAAGTTTGGAAACATCTGTTTTCTACCTTCCAATATGTTGATCTTAAAGGGGGTTATGGCTTAAATTTTGGGTACTTTCAGACCACCTATTGCTCAATCTCAATCACTTGGAGCTCTTACTAGTTAGTTTTAAACAGCGAAAGTAAACATTATCGCACATGGCTATGTTACAGTATTGAATGATCATTGTGACCATTATAATAACTCACATCCGTGTAGTTACATTCTTTCTCATTCAGAAAACGGTTACTTTTGTATTGCAATTAGCTCATATTTTTATTTCGTCTTCTCACATACATGTAGGTTGTAGGTGCTTGTTAGGTTATAACGAGTACCCAGTTGTGGGTGCTAGTTAGAACCGCCTCATAGCGGTTCTAACGAGTACCCACATCATATGTTTGGGGCAAGAGTAAAAATAAATGATGTATGTCCCCCCAAAACCACAGTTTTCTGCATGTAAAGTTGGATTAAGAGGGATGCTCATTACATGAACATGTTAACATTATGATCATAGCCATGGACACTCAGGCTGGACACTCAGATAAGACGTCAAGCTCTGATCAGGGCCTTTATTGTCAACCCATTAAGATAACATATCCGCGTGACATAGTGTTTTTTGTTTGTTTGTTTTTTCCCATATCTCCAAATTGGCAATTCATATCTAAAAAAAAAACGGTTATCTACTATGTCTTGGTGCATCTATTAGAAATTGTAATACCTGGTAAACCCCACTTTTCTCAATATAAAGTACGGTGTTCATAAACAAACTTGTTAACATGTTGCGTTTCTATACAAATAAATGTGCAACAAAATCAATATGAAACCTACTATATCTCTAAATGGGCGGTTCATCTGTCGCGGTTTATTTTTGTTATGGTTTGTCTTTGGGTGTTTGTGTCGATAATATTATTTTATTTTGGATAACCTATTGGCCATTTTGTGGGAAAGTAACTGTCGTTTTGGCTTTCCGCTATTCGTGTTTCCATCGGGGTCTTTTGTTTCGTGTTTGTGTTTCTTTCCCTTTGGTGTCTCTGAGGGGAGCTGTGGGTTAATTGTTTCGATAGCTGATCATTGCCTCCACTTCTATTTTGATGGGTCGAAGATTCCACCCCACATTACGAAAACACGCCTATACAAATACATTGTAAAATTTACCGCTGAAAAAAAAAACGAAACTTTTTAGATGAAAATTGTGATATTTTTCTTATTTCTGCTCTACATTATAGATTGTGGATACTCGATAGAACAGCCTCATCTTCTGCTCTCAAATATAGATTGTGGATACTCGTTAGGCGGTTCTAACGAGTATCCACAATCTATATTCTTTGTTTTGTTTGATTTGAGGTTTAACGTCCCCTTCAACACTTTAACTATGATGTCATTTTGGAGACGTTGCTTCCGATTGTGTGGGACTTTTACTCGACATTGAGATGAAATGACATCTCAAGCCCTGCCGCTCAATGAAACCAATAGGGTTTATAAGCATGGACGGGCCGAATCGCACCGCTTTGCCTGGGCAGGCTTAGATCCTCTAAGCGGTTTACCAGTACTCGTGTGCTGGTCGGTTACAGCTCTGCGTGGAAGCATCATGCAGGCCATATATTTCTTCAAGCCCCGAAGGGCGGGGCCGACAATCTATAGTTTAGAGCAGAAATAAGAATATAAGGTTTACCCCTGTAAACCCCAGTTTTACTGTATAAAAGTGGGGTTCAAGGGGTCAAAATTGCATAGGGGTGTTTTCGTGATGAACGGTCATTTTTTGGCAATTTTCGTTTACTTATGCTCCAATCATAGGTCGTGATGCTCGTAAGAACCGCCTCATCAACGAGTTCTCACAACCTTTGTTTTGGAGCAGAAAATGTAAACCCCGGTTTTCTCTATGTAAAGTGGGATTTAGAGGGGTTTCATTACATGGACTTGTGAATATGTTGCATTTCTAAATAATGTTATTTAAAAAAAATCAACTGACACCCATAAATTATTAAAGATTTTTTTTCTTTTTTTTTCTAATAGATAAAATGGAATATTTCATTCCAGAACAAAACAAAACAAAAAAAAAAAATAAAAATAAAAAAATAAAAAATAAATAAATAATAATAATAAAAAATAAAAAAAATAAAAGAAATAAAATAAATGGAACCAATTATATTTTGTGTTAAGCACAAAAAATTGCTCGCTTTTAGGTTTCAAAAAAAAGATTAATTTTCTCACTCGATAAGACTTCTGTAGTGACAGAACAGAACAACTTAATTGGAGATAAACACAGGCCACACCAAAACAGCCGGCCCGTATATTGGCATGAGCGATTCTCGTTCAGTATCCCCGGGGTCATAAAGGCAAAAATGATTTCACACACAGCCGGATTATAACACGGTTGAGATTACACAACAGGTATATATCATAGGCTCAGTCAAAGGGAGACAATCCAATATTGACTTTTAGTGTGACTGTCACAGAACAGGGAATTAGGTAAAATGTCAAATAAAGTTGGCCAATGGACACGCGAAACCTACCAATACGCGAACAAGTCCGTGAAACTAGTTCCCTCCTAAACCCCTATTTATATTGAGAAAACTGGGGTCTACGGATGTATGCAATATTTTTCTTTTTGCTGCTCTAACACATACAGTGTGGGTGACTCGATGAGGCGGTTCTAATAGCGCCCATAACCTATGTTGGGAGTAAAAATAAGAAAAATGCCACGGATTTTCATCATAGAAAAGTTGTGAAAAACCAAACAAAATGTCGCACGGGTATATTATCGTAATGGTTCGGGATTCGCGGCAGGCAAAGACACAAACGTGCCTGCACAGTTGCAAACTCCTGCAACAATCTTGTAATGTGAGGTTTAGAACATCGAGGTACTGCGTTATCCAATCTCTGAACACGAAGGTGCTGATCAGACTGCGCAAATGCACAGGCGGATTTATTGCCTAGCCACTAGACGTTATTATAAATAATGTGGAAACAAAACATAAGCCTATTTGCATTAAAATAACTGGAATAATAGTTAAGCTAGTGCAGTGTCTGCTTGTCAATTTTGATAATACTTAGATGGAGACTCTACCAAATAGACTTGTCTAAGCGTTATAGTCGACATTCTAGATAATTTCAGAATTCAATGTAGAACAGAAACCTCTTCAGTGGCAAATCCTATCTGAATCAGAATTTAATGATGACTTAGTGAATAAATCCAGAAAAAAATTGCTTGCAATGATTTCAGTATCCAATTTCGTATATGAAAGATTGGGAAGGCTCGAACATCGGGGCTAGAGATGAGTGAGTGTCATACGGAGACAGGACCTCGGTTTAAAGACCCATCCGAAAGTCTGGAGAAGCCCGGGATCGATCCTGCGACTCCTGGTTTACAAGGCGAGTAGCATAACCACTACACCACGGAGACTTCTACATCGGGACTAGAAGAAACAGATTCGTCTACATGATGCTTCCAGGCAAAGCTGAAACCCCCCGTCAATGAGTACCAATAAACCGCCTAGAAAGGGCTAAAATTAAAACGAGAAACGATTACACCTGTGGACACAAAAGCGTTCAAACTCCGATGAAGTACCTTTCAATGAATCTCTTTGCATCAAGTTAGTTTGACAAGCAAATGTCATTCATCAAAGTAGTCTAAAACTGGATCAAGCAATATACATTGATTGGTCTTATTGTGGCAAGCACTTTTTCCATTTTTAGATCTGACTGACGTTCGAGATGTATTCTGATTGGACAATGCAGTGTCTACAATGAAATATACAACACTTTGTGTTTTGAATTTATTTCTGTCTTGCAGTTGAATGACGGGATGTAAGGAAATATTGAGTGAAACAACAGATCAAAATGAAATGAAGCTAATCGAAGTTTGAACGGATTTGTGTCCACAGGTGTAGGAACTGATGCAATCAGATCTCAAGTTCTCCCCCCCAGTATCACTCTGGAAAAAATCTAAACATAGAGCGACGTCAGAAAACAAAACCGACAGCAGGCAAACCGAGCCAGCAGCTCTTTTCCAAACAGCTGGTGACTCAGAATATCCAAAAGTAACTAAAAAGGAGCAATATACATACACGGGGACAGAATCGGAATCACTAACATGACAAACATTAAACCTGAAATACAAACGTAATTAAAAGTCAACAACCAAAAAGAGGGAGACAAACGTAATTAAAAGTAGAAGTAAAACAAAGATCAGGAATCGATACAATTAACTTACTCCACCCATCAAAGACACCAAAGGGGAAGAAACACAAACACGAAGCGACAAGTCTATAATGGAAACCTAAACAAAGGATGGCCATAAGGACAGTTACTTTCCCACAAAATGGTCCAATGGCAATCCAAAATAAAAAGACACAAGTGATACACACAGTGAGTAGTAACAAACAACAAAATAAATAAACCGCCACAGAAGAACCGCCTTTGAACGGTCAGTGGAAAGAATTCCACTTGGGGGCTTAAATCGATTTTACGTGGCCACAATCCTCGCCCTTACTTCCGTCGCGATTTAGACAAATAATTTGTTCAGTCCGCATGAAGGCCTCCTAACTCATCAGTGCAACATCTCCGTGAACACAAATAATCAAAGAACCACAGAGGTGAGACAACGGTGAGGACTCGACAGCAAAAAAAACAACAAAAAAAACAAACAAAAAAAAACACTGAAATGCTGGAGCAAAAGAAAAACAACAGTTAGACTCCGACTGGCCCGACCAGAGACAGAGCATCAGGCACCAACCAACATGACCTTGAATAAGATCTCTCTAATATCAATAAGCCTTTAAGTTGGAACCGTCATATAATCTGAGGCCTGACCAACCGGCGTGCAATTAAAGAGGGAAGCAAAGTTGCCAACCGTGATTGGGTTAACTACTATGCATGCAGTCTGTCGTATAACATCCATGTTAAACCCAATCTTTTTATATCGAAGAATGATTGTATGAAATTGGTTGCTGAAGTCATTGCGGTTATATATTTTTCTGATTTTATATACTAAGTCACCATAAAATTCGGGTTCCGATAGACCTGGTAGCAGAAGAGATTTAAGTCCAATATTGAATTTTGAAATTAAATCAGAATGGCGTCTATAAAATTTTGAAAATGCTTTGCGTAGTTTATGGTACCAATAACCCTGGTTAAGAAGTTTAGCCGTTAATAATTTATTACGAGTGTTGAAGTCAGATACACGACTACACAATCTAGCAAATCGAATTAATTGCGAAATATAAACGCCATAGGATGGCGCACGACAACAACCAAAAAGATGGAGACAAACGTAATTAAAAGTGAACAACCAAAAAGAGGGAGACAAACGTAATTAAAATCTCTAAACCACGGCAGATCCAAAGACGAGGACTGTGGCCACGTAGAATCGATTTGAGACCGATCTCCTCCCCAAGTAAACAAACTTTTACTGACATTTCCAAGGCAGTATCTACCGTTTTGGTTTATTGTTGTTATACCTTTAGTCATCTTTGCCGGTATGTATCGCTAATATCTTTCTTATTTTGGGTAGCCGTTTTGCCATCTGTTTTGGGGAACGTAATTGTCATTTTGTCTTTCATCTTGTGAGGTTTTAATCATGGTGAAGTTGTTTTATATTTCTGCTTTTTCCCTTTGGTGTCTTGGATGGCAGATGTAAGGTTATTGTATAGACTCTTGGTCATTATAGTAAATGATAAGGCACTAGGTCATTTTGTCTTTCATCTTGGAAGTTTTCGTTATGGTGAAGTTATTTAATGTATGTTGTTTTTCCCTTTGGTGTTTTTGATGGGAGATGTAAGGTTATTGTATAGACTCTTGATCAGTATAATAAATGATTAGGCGTTTATTTGAGTAATAACGAGTTTAGCTGATACGCCCCATTGTTCGCAAACATATTTTCTCATGACATGGCCAGTGTATACGGAACCCTGGAAAGGAGATGCAATTTATTTTAATATATTGTGCGAACAAGATAATACCTTGTGCGCACAAGATATTATCTTGTGGGAACTACATAATGTCTTGTGTGCACAAGTTATAATCTTGTTCGCATAACTTAATATCTTGTTCGCATATCTTAATAGTTTGTGCGCACAAAATAGTATCTTGTTTGCACAACACAGATCTTGTGCGCACAACTTATTATCTTGTTCGCACAACATAATATCTTGTGCGCACAAGATATTATATTGTGTGCACAAGTTCTTATTTTTTTCGCACAAAATATGATCGTGTTCGCACAACATATCTTGTCTGCACAACACAGATGTTGTGCGAAAAAGGTAATACGAGCTTGTGCATACAAGGTATAATCTTCTTCGCACAACTTCATATTTTGTGTTAATATAATACCATGTGCTCACAAGACAATATCTTGTCCGCACAACCTAATATCTTGTTCGCACAATGTATCTTGTTAGCACAATTTAATCAGACGCATAAGATATTATGTTGTTCCCACAAGATCTATGTTGTGCGAACAAGATCTCTTTCACGCACAAGATATTAAGTTGTCCGAACAAGATATCTTATGTGCACAAGATAATATATTGTGCGCACAAGATATTATGTTGACTGCACAAGATATTTTATGTTGTTCGCACAATATCTTGTGCGCACAACATATTATCTTGTGCACACCAGATAATATCTTGTTCGCACGACTTAATATTTTGTTCTCACAACATTTCAAAAAAGAAAATGTATGTCTGTTCACGGGTTCCGTAAATGTATAAACGAGAATTATTTGAAAGGGTGCACCCTCTCGTCAATGAACCATAAGGGTATGGCAATTCTTACGACATGTAAGTCGTAACAAAGGAAAGAAGCGTAGCCGGAAAAAATCCCCGCCTATGGTGGGATTCGAACCCGGGTCGTTCGGGTGATAGTCCAGTGCTCTAACCGCTGAGCCAAAGAGTCGACTCCCTGACGCAGTTAACAGAGAGTGGTTATAAACCTAGAAGCTATGCATACGATCTACCAAGGTAGATAATGGAAGGGTGGTAACACCCCTCGTTAAGGAAGTCATCATTTATGATGACGTGAAGGATGCCAACTTCGGCACGAAGCCAATTCTGGCATGTAAAGTCCAATCCCGGACGAGACCCCATCTTACGACATGAAAGCCGTAACAAAGGACTTTCATGTCGTAAGACAATATGAACTGCACTAAATGTTTGATTAAGTGGGTGGATATTCTTTACCGCCACCACATGGCACCAAACACCGGCTGGAGTTGAATCGCGATATAAACATATTATTAACGGAATATCCTGTATTGATCGGAGGTCATCCATGTTAACACCAGGTCAGCCAATATTAACAGGAGGTCAAGTAATATTAGGTTGAGGTAAAAATCAATAATCATGTTTTTTAATTGTGCCATTTAATAAGATCGCCATTGATCAAGTAATTTCGTATTGGCCTTCGGCCTCGGGCCATTACAGCGGTCCTCGAACCTGTAACTGGGCCACTACGAAATAACTTGATTAATAACATTATATTATTAATTGACTAGTCTGTATTAATCAGAGGTTATTCATATTAACAACAGATCATCCAATATTAACCTGAGGTCAAGTGATATAAAGCTGAGGTCAAAAATCAATAATCATGGTTTTTAATTATGTCAATTAATAAAGTTGTCATTAATCAAGTAATTTCGTATTGGCCCAGTTACAGGTCCTCGGTCAGTTTTATCGACCCTCGGCCTTCATAAATAGTTCTGGAGTTTACCAGACTGCTTTCATTCCTTATCGTATAAAACATATAAATCAAGGTTAAAACGGGCGCCCTTGACCTAGTGGCGGAAAGCCCTGGCTGTTAATCATTAAATCTCTCACAGCTGTGGTTCGAGCTTCATTTTGGTCAAACGTGAGACCCAAAGTTCCTTAACGGAGTCAGGTATTTTTTCTACGGGTACATTGGATTTCGCCCACCTCAGATTCTCGACCGGTTCGAAAAAAAAGTGAAATGATTTTAAAATGGCCCATTAAATCAAAACCCCACAAAAAGGAGTTTCAAATTGATATGCTACTGCATTATGTCTTTCGGAAAGAAGTCCTTTGTTGTGTCTAAAGCGACTATCAAATAACTAAGTAATAAACAATAATATTCTTCAGTTTGTTCTTTCACTTGTGTTAGAATCGAAAGAATTTGTTGTGTATACATTCCCTGTGGTACATTAAATCATTACGCATGAATATCTAATTACTACAGTGGTTGTCAATCGAGTTCGCTATCCCGTCTCCAACTTAATGCAAAATGATATCAAGGTTTTATTGAAAGTTGATTTATAAAATCAAGTTTCTATGTCATTACATTTCTACTTCCTTTACTGGACCGCGTTACTCCACTTCCGCTGTTTGTTCGCTGCATAAAATAGTCCAAAAGAACTCTTAAAAACTAATTTTGCAGGCACGGAACGTGTTTCAAAATATTTCATTTTTCGAGACTTTATACGGATTGAATATAAATTGGCACAAAAAGACATATTCTGAACAGAATACAATACTCTAGGACTGTTTTCCTACGTGCTTTCCGATGGTAATTATGTTTACGCTTTCATCCCTGAGTTTCTGAACAGGACTCTTCTCGCATTAAATATATTATCATAGAAAGGGATTTCTGATTAGTTCACTCACATGATGGCAATTAAACATTGAACATGTAGATTCTGGTGAGACGTGCTAGCTACGTGCCGTAGGATCTACAAGGTTTGCATAGATACAGTGTATTTCTACCTCGGCGTCTGCACCGGTCTACAGGGTTAAAAGGGTTTGCTCGCGTCTCTGTGATTATCAGTGACCGACTAAACAACCCATAACTGACCGACATCAAACACAGTTATTCACCTGTTTTCGAGAGCTCTAATTACAAAACGTATTTTGTAATTAAAGTTCCGTACTTTTAGCAAATAGTGAAGACACCGATCAGACGCAACAATCTGCGGCTTCTAATTTGTCTTAACTGTTTCCGAATGTCCCAGTATTGAAACAATTGGCATTTATGGGTTAATGTTTGTATTTGGAATAAACGTATTTTAATTCGCCTAGGGTAGTCGAAGTTGGCTAAACGCGGCGTCAGATCAGGGTTATAATGTCTAAATCAAAAGGTTTAAAATGATCTTTTTTATTTTCGTCCAAGTTATTCTACTTTTTATGTCCCGACGCCCGAAGGAAAGAAACTCCAAGCGGCTGCTCAACGTATGTGCATCGTCGTATCAACGCATGATATCAAAGTACTGAAAGTACTGAGGAAAGTTGATTTATGAGGAATAATTATTATGACAACAATGCCAGTCGTAGATCAAACAGTTATCTAGACATTTTGTGAGGGTTAAACAATTCGACGAAGAAAATAAAAATGATTCATCGATTGTTTTGGGTTTAACGACAGGTCAACCCTTGTGGATCATTTTGTCGTCCCAAGAGAAAGGGGGAGGGGGGGTGGGGGGGGGGGGCAAGCAAACGCAATGAAATAAAACACGTTTGCGGTTTGTACACCTATTCTTCCTCTAACATGTATACAATCTGGGTAAATAATTTTTTTTTTTTTATGAAAAAACGAAGAGTATGGCTCGTCTTTATGACTTTTGACATGTTAAGAGTAATATGACATCACATTACAGAGCATTTATAGCCTTCAACAATGAAATATCGAAGGAGTTTTCTGGGCTCATCCAATGTTTTTCATGCGCCAACAATTGACAGATCCCGACGAAGCTGTTTGAACACGCGGCCGCTATTATTGATTATGTCGTAATTTTATAAATGAAGTTCATAGGATTTTATGAACTCGTCCCTAGAATTTTATGCAATAATAGGTTATTTCAACCAGTCAGAATCAGAATTGCTTCTGGTGATACGTCAAATGACTTTCATACACCAGGACCTGTGGTATGGAAGCTAGTCTCTAACTCTCACGAAAGAGGTAAACTTAGCTGCACAATCCTAAGCACACTGAATTGTCGAAATGATCGAATCGGAAAGGGAATTCCATTTTCTAACGGTTCAAGGGAAAAACAATTCTTTATAAATGTCAGTTCTTGCAGTAAAGATTTTTAAGCGCTAACGAATGATGCTTTCTTTAGTGCCTAGCTGGGAGAACACGGTCATCTGTTGGGATGCTGTCAGTACCCTTTAGACCTTTGTATAAAAGTATGATCCCTCTGTCTTTTCTCCTTTTCTTGAGAGACTCCCATCTATATTTTCCTAGTATTCCAGTCATGCTTCCGGTTTCAAAGCAATAATTGCTTGTTACAAATCTAAACGCTCTATTCTGGACTTTTCAAGGGGTCCTGGATATAACTACCATATGAACAAGTACTTTAAATGCTGCCTGTTTTACATCATGAGGACACTGATGAAGATATCGCCTCACGAAACAAGCGTTCTATTTGCCTTCGTACCCATGTTGTTTATGTGCGTATACCATCTCAAATCGTGTGTGATTTTTACACGAAGGTATTTTATGGAATCAACATTCTCGAGGACCGTTCCCTCTTAACCTATTTAGGGAAACACAAGCGTATTCGGTTCGGTTGTGGGTGGGGGGGGGGGGGTGCAACTGTTTCAAAATTAATTTTGTTTATAGTTTGTTTGTTTGTGTTGAGGTTCTGTGTCCCCGTCAACACTATTTATGTCATTTTGGAGACGTTGCTTCCAATTTCGTGGCACTTTTACCCGACATTTATCGACATTGAGATAAAATGACATCTCAAGCCCTAACGCCCATAGAAACTGCTAGTATTTAAGGAGCGGTCCGAATCGCATTACTTTTTCCTGCGCAGGCTTAGTTGTAAGCGGTTTATCAATAAGATAGGTGTAGACCTCTCGCTCGGACAATTTCGGAAAACTGTTCATTGAAAGCAAACATGAAGACTGGTAAAAATAACAAAGGTATGAAGTAAGTAATTATCACTGTTTATTCAGACATGTGCACATCGCAAAACCTCTGGTCAACCCGCTTATCAAAATAGCAATTCCTGTATCTCATATGAATACCCCTTGACCGAAATCTAGTACATGTAGACTGGGGAAGATGTATTCTGATTTAGTGACCATGCAGTCTAATTTGAGTCATCATAGAGCCTCATTAAGTTAACAAGGACTAACCTGGACAACCCCACTTTAAAAAGCGAAAACTGAACAGAGATATACATTATTTGCCTTATTGTTTGCTCAAAAACATAAATTGTGGGTACTCGTTAGAACCGCCTTAGTGATGCGGTTATAAGGAGCACGTACAATCTATCTATGATGTGGAAATGGTAAAAATATCATTTTTTTTATCAGAAAAATGTCTTTTGTTGAGCCTTGATAGAAACCACTGTGTCACGCATGAGTGTATTCGTAATGCTACATGTCCTGAGACATAATGTCATTTACGAGAACTGTTCAAATATGAATGCAAGTAGAACGTTTTCTCATGAACTAATGCGAAAATCACCTGGAAATAAATATCACAGCGTAGAAAAACATTTTACCTATACATTGATACCGAACCTGTTAAAATCCGTCCAGTTTAGCCATGTATATCGTTCGATAAACACTGTCTACTCTTGTATTCTAATACAAAACATGGATGGAAGAAGGTTAGAGTACGCAGGTTGAAATACGGTCCTATATTAAGAATCGTTGTATTCTTAGTATACGGTGCAAAGACATTTTTGATGAAATATGTTCGGTTTATGGGCATAATGAAATGTCTTTTCCGACACTTTTTCGTTGGTGTAAGAAATTCAGCTGTGGGCTAGGCTCAACAGAAGATGCACCACATGATCGTCGGCCGAAAAGAGCAACGTCTGCCAAGATAGTTGCTAGAGTGAAAGAAATAGTTGCTACCGATGCATGATACACCACTAGGCAAATAGCTAGTATGGTTGGCATCTCATTAGGAGCAGCTCAAACAATTCTGAAACGGGATTTGAAAATGAGAAAGATCTGTGCTAGATGGATTCCCCATCTGTTGACAGATGAGCAGAAAAAGACACGCGTTCAGTGCGCCAAAAAGTGACATAAAAAGTTTCCAAATGACAATGCACGGTCTTTCGCTAATGTCGTCACAGGTGACGAGACATGGGTTCACTTTTTTGAGCCAAAACGAAAGATTCAGAACAAAATATAGGCAACAGAGTATTGCAAAAGACCATGCATTGCAAAGCGGACCATGATCGTCAAGAAGGTAATGTATGCCATATTCTTTTCAAATCAGGGCCCTGCTATTCAGGTTGCTGTGCCTAAAGGCAAATCTGTAAATGCGAAGTTTTACAAGAATAAAGTTCTTCGAAAATATGAAGAAATATTTCAAAGAACGAAGACCCGCAACTGGTTTGGCCAATGTCAGATTGCTACATGACAATGCGTCATCGCACAAGGCGTTCATTGTGCAAGACTATCTGAAGCAGGAAAAGGTTGTTGAACTCCCTCTCCGCCCGTATTCCCCTGACCTTGCCCCGTGTGACTGTTTTTTTTTTTTTTTGTTCCCGCGGCTTAAAACATACCTTTCTGGTCGAAAATTTGTACAGCGAAAACACCTCGGTTCTGCAATATTCCAGTGCCTTCATAGTATACCTCGAAAATACTACCAAAATGCATTCAATGATTGTATCAGAAGACTGAAAGTTTGTATATCTGTTAAAGGGGAATACTTTGAGGGGACAAAATAAACTTTTCATCGAAATCTATCGCGGATGCATTTTTATGTGAATAGTTGCATTCATATTTGAATAGTCTTCGTAATGCCGCTTAATTTATTACCAGGGTTAATAAATCTGCTCTCAATCCGTTTGTCACACATTTGTCCGCATCTTGGTTCCAAAACGGCAAGGCGTCGAACATATTTTCTATTAGACACTGGTTTCCACTGGGGTCTTTAGAACCTGGTGTAATAAAATGAAACATGCGATTAGAAACCTTCGACACACACGCATTAATTATGTCTCCGAAAAATGTGTTATTTGATCACATATGCAGTATCAGGTGTATTCAAAATTGTCTTCTGAAAGGTAAATCTGCGGTTTTATGGTTCGAAATGTCGTTTAACGGTTAAATATTGATGAAATTCCTACTATGTGAGTCTAAAACCGCTGGTTGTGACGCAAAATATTTTAGTTATATAAAAAATAATACATTAAAGCGTTATTGCACTTATATAGAGCTGATTAGAAAAGATGGATGGGCCGTCGCCGATAACTGTACAGGTAACCTCTCGGGTACAGTTTCTGTTTACGCGCATAAGGAATACATTGAAATCAGGGTTTTAGAAGATAAATACATTATTACCCCTTGAGGAAGTTAATGAAATCTACTGAATCATATCTCCGACCATAGAAATATATTTTTGAAAATTAAAATAATTAAATTACTGTTTTATATTGCATTTAACAAATATGGAGTTTTCATTTTGGAAGCTAATCAGATTTATAGAGTTATACAATGTATATCAACTTTATTTATTTATTTATTTTACATGTCTTTTCCAACCGTCATCAACCACAGATATGAAGGAAAAAAATAACACACCTACAAGAAAACATAAAAATACAATATGCATAGGGTTAGATGATCATCCAGCGAAGAGTACCTCAAATATTTTCCAAAAATTATAATAATAATAATAATAATAATAATAATAATAATAATAATGATTATGTCGATGGCACGCCATCGCAAATCCTCGCGATTACCCCAAAGGGGCTACGTACCAAATAACATATTTCAAAAGTACACGGACCCCCACCTCCGCGACACCACGCCTCCCTCCACAAAGTCTAGCCTCTGGGGCATGACCCAAGGGTCACAGCCAAAATCCCGTTCAATACTGTTTAGAGTTTCCATTACTCATTACTTCTGCAAAATTTGATATCAAAGTCTATAAAACAAACTTTTTAATTGGATTGTATTGACATATGACCCCTCCCCAGGGTCCAAATGTGACCCTAAGATCAAACTATTACTTGCATTACATTCTACTAATCACCCCGTTCGATTTGATATGCCACATGACTATGTTCCGAAAAACTTAAATTTTCCTGTAGAATGACCCAGGGGTCACAGCCGCAATATGTTTTACGTAATTCATTACTCATTACTTCTGCAAAGTTCGATATCAAATCTGTAAAATTGACTTAGGGTTTGAAATTGAATTTCAAGGTGAGCTATTGTGATCACCCTGTGTCCGGCGTCCGTCGTGCGTCGTTCGTCTGTGCGTTGTGAGCCGTCAACAATTATCTTCCTTGACATCTCTCCTAAACTGGTTAATGAATTTCAAAATAATTTCACATAAATATTCCTTAGGTGACCCTCTATCAAAATTGCAAAAATGGTTCCGCTCCTTTGAACCAAATGGCAACCAGAGCTAAAAATAGAAACAAAAACTTTAAACATCTCCTCCTAGCCCTTCGGCCCAATTTCAAAATAATTTCACAGAAATGTTCCTTGGGTGACCCTCTACCAAAATTACTAAAATGGTTCCACTCCGCTGAACAAGATGGCCACCAGAGCTAAAAATAGAAAAAAAAACTTTAAACATCTCCTCCTAGCCCTTCGGCCCAATTTCAAAATAATTTCATAGAAATGTTCCTTGGGTGACCCTCTACCAAAATTGCTAAAATGGTTCCGCTCCGCTGAAAAAAATGGCCACCGGAGCTTAAAACAGAAAAGCTTTAAACGATACTTCCTCCTATCCCACTGGTCCGATTTCAAAATAATTTCACAGAAATATTTCTTAGGTGACTCTCTACCAAAATAGTTGAAATAGTTCCACCCTGCTGTACAAGATGGCCGCCAGAGCTAAAACAAGAGGGCCCAGAGGTCCCTGGTTCGCTCACCTGATCCAAAGCATAACAAGGGGGCCCCGGGCAGGGTCAATTTTGGTCTCAGGGCTAAAATTTGAACAATCTTGGTAGAGGTCCACAAGATGAAGCTTCATATCGAATATGAAAGACTTGGGCTTTCTGGTTTCAGAGAAGAAGATTTTAAAGGTTTACCCTGCATATAGAAGTCTATGTAAAACAAGATTTTCCCTATATAAGTCTATGTTAAACCAAAGGGCCCCGGAGCGGGGGCATTTTTGGCCCCAGCACTATAATTTAAACAATCTTGGTAGGGGTCTACTAGATGAAGCTTCATACCAAATATCAAAGACCTGGGCCTTGCGGTTTCAGAGAAGAAGATTTTTCAAGATTTTCCCTATATAAGCCCATGTAAAACCAAAGGGCCCCCGTGCGGGGGGCATTTTTAGCTCCAGCACTATAATTTGAACAATCTTGGTAGGGGTCCACTAGATGAAGCTTCATACCAAATATCAAAGACCTGGGCCTTGCAGTTTCAGAGAAGAAGATTTTTAAAGATTTTCCCTATATAAGCCAATGTAAAACCAAAGGGCCCCCGTGCGGGGGCATTTTTAGCTCCAGCACTATAATTTGAACAATCTTGGTAGGGGTCTACTAGATGAAGCGTCATACCAAATATCAAAGACCTGGGCCTTGCGGTTTCAGAGAAGAAGATTTTTCAAGATTTTCCCTATATAAGCCCATGTAAAACCAAAGGGCCCCCATGCGGGGGGCATTTTTAGCTCCAGCACTATTATTTGAACAATCTTGGTAGGGATCCACTAGATGAAGCTTCATACCAAATATCAAAGACCTGGGCCTTGCAGTTTCAGAGAAGAAGATTTTTAAAGATTTTCCCTATATAAGCCTATGTAAAACAAAAGGGCCCTGGTGCGGGGGCATTTTTGGCCCCAGCAGTATAATTTGAACAATCTTGGTAGGGGTCCACTAGATGAAGCTTCATACCAAATATCAAAGACCTGGGCCTTGCGGTTTCAGAGAAGAAGATTTTTCAAGATTTTCCCTATATAAGCCAATGTAAAACCAAAGGGCCCCCGTGCGGGGGCATTTTTAGCTCCAGCACTATAATTTGAACAATCTTGGAAGGGATCCACTAGATGAAGCTTCATACCAAATATCAAAGATCTGGGCCTTGCGGTTTCAGAGAAGAAGATTTTTAAATAGTTTCCCTATATAAGCCCATGTAAAACCAAAGGGCCCCCGTGCGGGGGCAATTTTGGCCCCAGCACTATAATTTGAACAATCTTGGTAGGGGTCCACTAGATGAAGCTTCATACCAAATATCAAAGACCTGGGCCTTGCGGTTTCAGAGAAGAAGATTTTTTAAGTTTTCGGTGAAAAAAATCTATTTTTGGCTACTGTGACCTATATGTGCAACGGACCGGAACCATTTGAACAACTTTGAAAGGGGACCACCTAAGGATCATTCCTGTGAAGTTTGGTCAAAATCCCATCAGTGGTTTAGGAGGAGATGTCGTTTGAAGAAAAGTTTACGGACGCACGGACGCACGCACGGACGCACGACGGACGACGGACAAAAAGTGATCCCAAAAGCTCACCTTGTCACTACGTGACAGGTGAGCTAAAAACAAGAAAGAAAAAATAAAAAACAACCTTTAAATGACATCTCCTCCAAGCCCGTTGGCCAGATTTGAGACTAACTTCACAGAAATGTTCCTTGGGTGATTCTCTACCATAATTACTAAAATGTTTCCACTCCATTGACAACAATGACCACCAAAGCTCAAAATAGAAACAAACTTTAAACGTCATCTCCTCTTAACCCTTTGGCCCTATTTCAAAATAATTTTACAGTAATGTTGTTTGGGTGACCCTCTACCATGATTGCTAAAACAGTTCCACTCTGCCGAACAAAATGTCCACCAGAGCTAAAAATAGAAAAACAAAACTTAAACGACATCTCCTCCTAGCCCTTTGGCCCAATTTCAAAATAATTTCACAGAAATGCTCCTTGGGTGACCCTCTACCAAACTTGATTAAATTGCTTCCCTTCAATGAACAAAATGGCTTCCATAGCTAAAAATAGAACAAAAAACCCTTAAACAACAACTCCTCTCATCCCTTTGGCCCAATTTCAAAATCATGTCACTCAAATGTTTCTTGTATAACTCCCTACCAAAATTTTTAAAATGGTTCTGCCTGCTGAATAAAATGGTCACCAGAGTTAAAATAGAAATACATTATGTGCACATTTCCGTGTTTGCAGCATGAATGTTATCATTTAATTACTGCATAGCTTAATCTTTCTTCACTTAGGCATCCCAATCTAAGGCCTTTGCACGAATTTAGTGTCATCCGTGCAAACTTTAATGACACAAGAAAAGCATATTCGGTCACCGACAAACTTATCGCCTTCTGAGTGACATGAATCCAGGACCACTAGCACCAGAGTCCAGTTAGCTAACCACTGAGCTACAGGGGAGAGTAGTTCACCAACAAGACAGTTCACTCACACACATTTTGGAGACATTTGAAGATCAGTCACTGACAAAATTACCAAAGAGTTTGTCAGTAATGGAACAATTGCTAGATATGTAAATGAAAATTACTTGTTGAAAAACTCATATACCTTTTTGGCGTCTTTGTTCTCAGTATGGCAGAGTTATGGCCCCATTTTGATTTTGCCATTCTTAACTTCTTACCCTATGGGATAACGGCCTGGGGCCTAGTTTACATAATCTATGAAACATCTTGGTCTTAGTAGAGCTATCCAGGGCCGTCATGGCCCTCTTGTATAATAAAGCGTGGGGCTAATACTACTACTACTACTAATAATAATAATAATAATAATAATAACAATAATTATAAACAACATGTCAAAACAACGGTTTTGCTAGATATGTTAATGAAAGTTACTTGTTGAATAACTCATACACCTTTTTGGTTTCTTTGTTCTCAGTATGGCAGAGTTATGGCCCTATTTTGATTTTGCCATTCTTACCCTATGGGATTTTTTGCCATTCTTACCCTATGATCTATGGAATTATGAACATTATACAAAAAATACTGAACATCAACACCCAGTCTATGATCTGAGCCATGCAAACACCATTGATTTGTATCCGTTAGCTACCCGAAAGAAGCATTATATCACGACATCTTTTCTGATAAGCGCTCTTGCTAAATATTGTCTCTTGTCCATCGATATCTCAACTGGGGAAAAATATTCAGGAATAAAAGTAAGATAAACTTGATATGAATGCCAGAATCGCCGCAATATGGACACAGTGGGCTCAGATTTTCCTTTCGTTAAAGTAAGCCCTGTGAAGTATTTCTATTAATCACACGATTAGTCGCAATGGTATGCGCCCTATGCTGAATATGGACATATTTGGTCGAATCACAGTTAAAACCTTTATCATATGACGTCGCGTCTGAGAATGTAATACTGCCATGTTACATTCGATAATCCACTAGTGGATTAAATATGCAAATTAGTTAAGATACGCCCCGTAACGTTACATGTCCGACGTCCTTAATGACGTCGCTTTCACTAATGGCGGAATATTGACATTTTTTTTGTACAAAAATCGTGAATTGAATGTGCTTTAAATGTCATTCGTGCTCATGTATTATTTATTATATTTGTTAGAAAAGGGAATAAAAAGCTCGGCAAAGCAACGCATTGTATCCCATTTCCTCAAGTCGTTTAATAAATTCAATAATATATGAACACTTCTGTAAGATCCGCTATTTTCAGTAAATAAAACAAGTCAGCAGCAAGGGGTTTCGTTGCCTAGTGGGTAAAAGCACTGACTCTTAATCAGTAGGTCTATCACCGCTGTAGTTCGCGCCTCGCTCGGACCACATGTGAGACGACAAGTTCTGCGACGGAAGATCAGGTGGTTTTTCTACGGATACTCCGGTTTTCGCCCATCTCTGATTAACGACTGACTCGAAAAAAGAGAAATAATCTTGAAATGGTCGTAAAACAAAAAATAAAAGTCAGCAATGTGTCTCTCTTTAAGTAGATTAATTGAGAACAATTTATAGTGCAAGATTTTGCAGTCAAACGAACTTGCAATCGTGCTGAACACCAGCCATTAACACGCCTATACAAATACATTGCGACCTTTATCGCCGAAAAACAATGTAAATTTTAAGATGAAAAATTGTGATAAGTTTCTTACTCCTGCTCAAAATATAGATTACTCGTTAGAACCGCCTTATCGATGCGGTTCTTTGTTTGATTTGAGGTTTAACGTCCCCGTCAACACTGTAAAGGTCATTTTGGAGACGTTGCTTCCAACTTTGTTGGACTTTTACCCGACACTGAGATGAAATGACATCTCAAGCCCTGTCGCCCAATGAAACCAATAGGGTATTAGCATGGACTGTCCGCCTCGCACCGCGGTTCCTGGTCAGGCTTGGATCCCCTAAGCGGTTTACCAGTACTAGTGTGCGGGCCGGATTCAGCTCTGCGTGGAAGCATCATGCAGCCCATATATTTCTTCAAGCCCCTATTGGCGGGGGTTTAACGGGTACCCATAGTCTATATTTTAGAGCAGAAATAAGAGAAAAAAAGGTTATAAAAGTGGGGTTCAAAGGGGTCAAAATTGTATAGGAGTGTTTTCGTGATGTTTGTTTGTTTGATTAAGTTTAACGTCCCCGTTAACACTGGACATTTTGGAGACGTTGCTTCCAATTTTGTGGGACTTTTACCCGACATTGAGATGAAATGACATATCAAGCCCTGCCGCCCTATGTAACCAATAGGGTTTATAAGCATGGACAGGCCGACTCGCGCCGAATTGCCTGGGCAGGCTTAGATTCTTTAAGCGGCTTACCAGTACTCGGTTAAATATTGATGAAATTCCTACTATGTGAGTCTAAAACCGCTGGTTGTGACGCAAAATATTTTAGTTATATAAAAAATAATACATTAAAGCGTTATTGCACTTATATAGTGCTGATTAGAAAAGATGGATGGGCCGTCGCCGATAACTGTACAGGTAACCTCTCGGGTACAGTTTCTGTTTACGCGCATAAGGAATACATTGAAATTAGGGTTTTAGAAGATAAATACATTATTACCCCTTGAGGAAGTTAATGAAATCTACTGAATCATATCTCCGACCATAGAAATATATTTTTGAAAATTAAAATAATTAAATTACTGTTTTATATTGCATTTAACAAATATGGAGTTTTCATTTTGGAAGCTAATCAGATTTATAGAGTTATACAATGTATATCAACTTTATTTATTTATTTATTTTACATGTCTTTTCCAACCGTCATCAACCACAGATATGAAGGAAAAAAATAACACACCTACAAGAAAACATAAAAATACAATATGCATAGGGTTAGATGATCATCCAGCGAAGAGTACCTCAAATATTTTCCAAAAATTATAATAATAATAATTATAATAATAATAATAATGATTATGCCGATGGCACGCCATCGCAAATCCTCGCGATTACCCCAAAGGGGCTACGTACCAAATAACATATTTCAAAAGTACACGGACCCCCACCTCCGCGACACCACGCCTCCCTCCACAAAGTCTAGCCTCTGGGGCATGACCCAAGGGTCACAGCCAAAATCCCGTTCAATACTGTTTAGAGTTTCCATTACTCATTACTTCTGCAAAATTTGATATCAAAATCTATAAAACAAACTTTTTAATTGGATTGTATTGACATATGACCCCTCCCCAGGGTCCAAATGTGACCCTAAGATAAAACTATTACTTGCATTACATTCTACTAATCACCCCGTACGATTTGGTATGCCACATGACTATGTTCCGAAAAACTTAAATTTTCCTGTAGAATGACCCAGGGGTCACAGCCGCAATATGTTTTACGTATTTGATTACTCATTACTTCTGCAAAGTTCGATATCAAATCTGTAAAATTGACTTAGGGTTTGAAATTGAATTTCAAGGTGAGCTATTGTGATCACCCTGTGTCCGGCGTCCGTCGTGCGTCGTTCGTCTGTGCGTTGTGAGCCGTCAACAATTATCTTCCTTGACATCTCTCCTAAACTGGTTAATGCATTTCAAAATAATTTCACATAAATATTCCTTAGGTGACCCTCTATCAAAATTGCAAAAATGGTTCCGCTCCTTTGAACAAAATGGCAACCAGAGCTAAAAATAGAAACAAAAACTTTAAACATCTCCTCCTAGCCCTTCGGCCCAATTTCAAAATAATTTCACAGAAATGTTCCTTGGGTGACCCTCTACCAAAATTACTAAAATGGTTTCACTCCGCTGAACAAGATGGCCACCAGAGCTAAAAATAGAAAAAAAAACTTTAAACATCTCCTCCTAGCCCTTCGGCCCAATTTCAAAATAATTTCATAGAAATGTTCCTTGGGTGACCCTCTACCAAAATTGCTAAAATGGTTCCGCTCCGCTGAAAAAAATGGCCACCGGAGCTTAAAACAGAAAAGCTTTAAGCGATACTTCCTCCTATCCCACTGGTCCGATTTCAAAATAATTTCACAGAAATATTTCTTAGGTGACTCTCTACCAAAATAGCTGAAATAGTTCCACCCTGCTGTACAAGATGGCCGCCAGAGCTAAAAAAAACAAGAAAGAAAAAATAAAACACAACCTTTAAATGTCATCTCCTCCAAGCCCGTTGGCCAGATTTGAGAATAACTTCACAGAAATGTTCCTTGGGTGATTTTCTACCATAATTACTAAAATGGTTCCACTCCATTGACAACAATGACCACCAAAGCTAAAAATAGAAACAAACTTTAAACGTCATCTCCTCTTAACCCTTTGGCCCTATTTCAAAATAATTTTACAGTAATGTTCTTTGGGTGACCCTCTACCATGATTGCTAAAACAGTTCCACTCTGCCGAACAAAATGTCCACCAGAGCTAAAAATAGAAAAACAAAACTTAAACGACATCTCCTCCTAGCCCTTTGGCCCAATTTCAAAATAATTTCACAGAAATGTTCCTTGGGTGACCCTCTACCAAACTTGATTAAATTGCTTCCCTCCAATGAACAAAATGGCTTCCATAGCTAAAATAGAACAAAAAACCCTTAAACAACAACTCCTCTCATCCCTTTGGCCCAATTTCAAAATCATGTCACTCAAATGTTTCTTGTATAACTCCCTACCAAAATTTGTTAAATGGTTCTGCCTGCTGAATAAAATGGTCACCAGAGCTAAAATAGAAATACATTATGTGCACATTTCCGTGTTTGCAGCATGAATGTTATCATTTAATTACTGCATGGCTTAATCTTTCTTCACTTTGGCATCCCGATCTAAGGCCTTTGCACGAATTTAGTGTCATCCGTGCAAACTTTAATGACACAAGAAAAGCATATTCGGTCACCGACAAACTTATCGCCTTCTGAGTGACATGAATCCAGGACCACT
>CAUZLF010000002.1:550591-568091 GCA_963580285.1 Lucinisca nassula
TTGTTCAGGCCTCGCCACTTTCTCTGCCCTGTGCAATTTGTTCCCACGACTCTGTTGGTATGTTGAAGTCCTTGAGAGAGGCTTTTCGGGTGACCTTGTAGCGCTTCTTCTGACCACCATGGGGGCGTTTGTCAATTTCTGGTTCTCCATAGATAATTTTCTTTCGCAGACGTTCCTAAGGCATTCGGGTAACATGGCCTGTCCATCTAAACAGTGCTAGTTTCAGAAGAGTGTGTACACTTTTCATCCCTGCCCTTTTCAGAACTTCCGTGTCTGCAATCCTCTCTTGCCACTTAATCTTTAAGACTTTTCTACGGCAGCTTGTATAGAATTGATTCAGACTTTTCGCGTGCCGTTGGTTAACTGTCCATGTTTTACATTCATACAGTAGCTGGCAGCAACACAGCTCTGTAGACGTTCAGTTTTGTGTCAAGCCTGATTCCATTTCGGACCAAAACACTACGTCGGCAAAACACATCACTAGCTTTGACAATCCTGACAATGACTTCATCATCAATGTGAACGACTCTTGACAGTGTGCTCCCAAGGTAGGTGAACTTGTCTACCACTTGCAATCGTTTACCTTTCATTGTGATGGTGGGCTTTATTAGGCTTATCAGGTGCTGGTCAGTCTTTTTGGTGCTGATTGTGAGGTCATAGCTATCACAGGAGTCAGACACATGATCAAAACCTTTTGCATCGTCTCTTCTGTCGGAGCACCTTTTGCCATGTCATCAGCCAAGAGAAACTCATCTAGCACCTCCATCTGCACATTGGATTTGGCTTGCAACCACCTGAGATTGAAAAGCTTCCCATCAAAGTGATACCTAATAGGTATACCATTCATGCTGTGTTTTTCTCTTAGAGAAATCGCCCGCACCCGCCCGCACCCGACCCCACCCGCCTTCCCGACTAATACGATATAGAATCGTTGTCTTTCTGCGGGCGAACAAACCGTTTGAATTGCATTCAACGAACGAGCCTGTTTGTTGGTGTACGTCGAAAAAGTTTGTGCATACAATTTCGACTTACTGAGCGGACTGCAACGTACGCGAACGTATTTCAACGAACAAATGAAGTTAAAACTATGAGCTAGCGAACATCAGCGTATGCCATAGAATGCCAATGAATGACAAAATATATCCGTACGCTGGAATTACTGAGACAAGTCGTTATTATAGTCTAAATGCGCTTTGAAAGGAAAGGAAAACAAGAGAAAGGGAGAGAAAGAAAACGAGAGGAAAAATTGAGAGAATAAATAGGTTTGTAATAAAATTTAGAATTTACTAGGTAGAGCTACATTAAGTGTAGATCTATAGAACAAAATTGTACATATATGTCTTTTAAGAGTTCAATTACTAAGCAGGCACAATCTCATTTTCTGTTGCAAGTAAGCAGTTAGTTCGCTATTTGGTCTGTTCTTTTGAAGTCAGTGCATACGGCACATTTTATTTGACAGTTTATATTGACACAGATGCGAAATGAACCGTTTGGTTTTATCCACGTTTACCTATTTAATCGAAAAATTGATTGCTTTCGCGTAAATTACTTTTAATCGCAGTTTTCTTTATAGGGCATCTTCAAATACACTGCATCTAAAATATAATAAAACACGAAAAGCGCCTTAATGATTTTTACCAATAGCACAATAAAATTACGCTTCTCGTTTTGAAAGCCTTCTACCTGAATTCAAACTTACGGTTGACAACTTTGCTTCCCTCTTTAATTGCACGCCGGTGGGCCAGGCCTCAGATTCTTTGACGGTTCCAGCGTAAAGGCTTACTGAGAATTAGAGAGAATATAAGTCCATGTAATGTTGGATGGTCCCTGTTGGTTTTCTTTCGCTCCAGCTTTTCAGTGGATTCTTGCTGTCGAGTCCTCACCGTTGTTTCATCTCTGTGGTTGTTTGATTTTTTGTGTTCACGGAGAAGTTGCACTGATGAGTTAGGAGGCCTCCATGCGGACTGAACAAATTATTTGTCTAAATCGCGACGGAAGTGACGGACGGACGCGAGCGTTGTGGTGACGTAAAATCGATTTCAGGCCCCAGTGGAATTCGTTTCACTGACCGTTGCAGGGCGGTTCTTCTGTCGCGGTTTATTTTTGTTAGCTCGCCTTACGAAAGAAAGGGGGAGCTATTGCCATACCCCCGGGCGTCCGTCGTCAGCGTCGGCGTCAGCGTCGGCGTCCGCATTTGGTTAAAGTAGAAGTAAAACAAAGATCAGGAATTGATACAATTAACTTACTCCATCCATAAAAGACACCAAAGGGAAAGAAATACAAACATTAAGCGACCAGACCATAATGGAAACCTAAACAAAGGAAGGCCATATGGACAGTTACTTTCCCACAAAATGGCCATATGACCATCCAAAATTAAAAGACACAAGTGATACACACAGTAAGTAACAAACAACAACATAAATAAATCGCCACGGAAGAGCCGCCTTGGAACGGTCAGTGGAAGATTTCCACTGGGGGGCTTAAATCGATTTTACGTGGCCACAATCCTCGCCCTTACTTCCGTCGCGATTTAGACAAAAAATTTGTTCAGTCCGCATGAAGGCCTCCTAACTCATCAGTGCAACATCTCCGTGAACACAGAAATCAAAGCACCACAGAGGTGAGACAACGGTGAGGACTCGACAGCAAGAAACCACTGAAATGCTGGAGCAAAAGAAAACCAACAGTTAGACTCCGATGAGCCCGACCAGAGACAGAGCATCAGGCACCAACCAACATTATCTGTACACCCGCGAGTTATGGTCAAACATGACCAATCGCAGTATAAGTAGAATGAAAGAAATGATAGAAAACGCTATTAGGATAACCAGGATGCTGTAGAATGCTTAGAGTCTCCGGTGGACTGACAATTTTTCATGCGACTCTTCATAGAATGGCAAAGTTTTTTTTAGGGGGGGGGGGGGTGGGGGGGGGGGCTTTTCCCTTTTCGGCTACGCTGTTTGTTGTAGAAGGCTCATGCGATCAGTGAAGTCTCTGATTAGACTACGCGAATACGGATGCTTATTTGCGCCAGCGGGATACGGAGGCTAATTAGCGTCTTCGTTGATCAAATATATCCTGAGGGTCCGCAGTCTTTTGTCTACCCTGAATAGCTTACTTCGGCCTAAATCCTTAACGCACCTTCTATTGATCAAGATCACATGAATACTATCAAACTGAGAACACGGGACTTGACACGGCATGCATTTTGTTTACATTTATGATCGAATACATAGTCTGTGAGTCCTCTTTAGAACCGCCCTAAAGACAAAACCGATTTTTTACCATTATTGCTGTTTACCACGGCTGCAAATAGTAAGAATATCGAACCACGACAGAAGATACCGACTTGGAACGGTCAACAAAAAGTATTTCACTGGAGGGCGGGAGTCTTTAATCGATTTTACACGGCCTTGGATCCGTCGTGGTTCAGTCCGCATGAAGGATCTCCAAATCTCCAGTGCAACATAACGCACTCGAAAAACCAAACAAACACAGGGACGAAAATAGCGATGAGGAGTCGACAGCACACGAACAAGTCCGTGAAATAAAGACCCCACTAAACCCCACTTTTTATAGAGAAAACTGAGGTTTACGGGGAGTAAACATCATTTTCCTTATTTCTGCTCCAAGACATAGGTTGTTGGTACTCGTTAGAACCGCCTCATTGAGGCGGTTCTAACGAACATCCAAAACCTATGTTTGGAGTATAAATAAGAAAAATATCATAAATTGTCATCAGAAAAATTACATTTTTTTGCGGTATGAAAATGCACTATATTGCACGGATGTGTTATCGTAATGAGCACGAAATAATTAAAATGAAAACCAACAAACAGACTCCGGTGGGCCCTTTGCACAAACGGCTAACAGGTTATCCAAAAAAGACACTAGCAATATAAATATGCAGATGACGTATTAAATATGTTCTATAAAAGGGTTATCCTTTGGAAGCAAGGAATACACCACAGAAGTGAAAAAAAAGAAGTGTACATGATTTCTGGGCCAGACTAGCTAGTTTCGGCAAATTAGGCCTCATCAGTGACCCTCAGATATTTTCAAAATTCCACAATGGAATCAATGATCCAAAAGGACAAGAAAATAGAATCTACACTATGATGTGTGGCAGGGAGACGTTTTACCGCCGCCACGCATTCCCACACACCAGCTGTAGTGAAGTTAAATATGTTCTATAAAAGGGTTATCTTTAAAGCAACATTCTTAGAATCGGAGAACCATACGTGATTACCCGTTTCTCGAATGTTCGGAATTTTTGTGACTACACACAGGGGTACCTCAGGAAATATAATATATATCAGAAAGTGAAAATCTTTGGTCCAGTGTATTTTTATGATGTTCAATCTGAGCATTTTAATGATTTTATCTGTAAAAATAACACAGCGACAATCATGGTGTTTAAAGCAATAACACATGATGCATGTTTGGAGCAAACAAAAACGACTCAGGTTTCAAGCTTCATGATAATATTGATCTATACATAACCATTGTACCATCTATTTTATGATGACTCACTGTTGAGCTAGAAAGCCTCCATGCGGATCAATTTGTCATTGTTATTTTGTTTAATACTGTACTTGAACTAATGAGGGGTTGAAATTTCATAAACTTCGGAGTTGAAGCCCCCCCCTCACCCCCCAATGGTTTTACTACTGACCGTCCCAAGGCGGTCCATCACGAAAACACGCCTATATAATTTTGACCCCCTTGAACCCCACTTTTATATAGTAAAACTAGGGTTTACAGGGGTAAACCATATTTTTCTTATTTCTGCTCTAAAATATAGATTGTGGCTACTCGTAAGAACCGCCTCGGTGAGGCGGTTCTAACGAGTAGCCACAATCTATATTTTGATCAGAAATAAGAAAAATATCACAATTTTTCATCTTCAAATTTTCCTTTTTTTCGGCGGAAAAGTATACAATGAATTTGTATAGGCGTGTTTTCGCTATGGTTCTTCTGCAGTGCCTTAAAGGTGCATTATTGAGCTATCGGGCTTCAAAAATGAAAAGCGTGTTTTTCGGTTTTATTTCTTCTATTCATGTAGCTTTGTCATTTGTAATCTTCTGAAACCAAATACCACTTCAGAACTTTGTGAAAATCGTCGTTTTCATTTTTGTTTATTTGTTGATTTTGGGAATTTCAATCTAAAAATATTCCTGTCACGTGACAAAAAGCCGGGCAACATCACAGCGGCGAACAATAAGATGGCGACCTCCGGTTCATCTGAGGAAAGTAGAATTTTTAGTCCAAATTACAAGTATTTGACTTTCAACTGCACTGACACAATACTATCATGCATGTTAATCTGTTATCAAATGCTAACGCATCAATTTACAGGCAAGAAGATAATTTTACCGTCAATATCTAAGGATGAATTTCTGAATCGATGAGAATTGACATGGGGTCGTTTCAAAGATACACAAAAACCGTATACATGTGAGAGTACATGTATGATGTGGGTATTTGTTAGAATTAGATAATACTAGCAATAACCTTTTGATTTGTTTGATTTGAGGGTTAACGTCCCAATTAACACTGTTTAACGTCCCCATCAACACTGTATAAGTAATTTTGGAGACCTAGCTTACAATTTTGTGGGACTTTTATATACCCGACATTGAGATGAAATGAGATCTCATTCCCTGTCGCTTACGGGCCTCCGTGGCCTAGTGGTTAAGAGCGCTGACTCTTGATCATTAGGTCTCTCACCGCTGTGGTTCGAGCCTCGCTCGGGTCATATGTGAGACGCCAAGTTCTGCAACGGAAGGTCAGATGGTTTTTCTCCGGGTACTCCGGTTTTCGCCCACCTCTGATTAACGATCGGCTCGATATGAGTGAAATAATCTTGAAAGGGCCGTAAAACCAAAAAAAAAAAAAAAATCCCTGTCGCCCAATGAAACCAATAGGGTTTATATGAATGGGCGCCCCGACTCGCACCGCTTTGCCTGGGCAGGCTTGAATCCTTTAGGCGGTTTACCAATACTCCTAAGCGGTCGGTTTAAGCTCTGCCTGGCACCATCATGCAGCCCACCTATTTCTTCAAGCCCCGCCATGGGAGCCGAGCAAGAACTTTTTAATACCGAAACAAAAGAGAAACACTATCCATATTCGCACCGCCCATCGGGGCTTGAAGAAATATATGGGCTGCATAATGCTTCCACGCAGAGCTGTAACTGACCCGCAAACGAGTACTGGTAAACAGCTTAGAAGATCTAAGCCTGGGCAAGCAAAGCGATGCGAGTCCGTCCATTTGTTTCACTGGGCGACAGGGCTTGAGAAGTCATTTCATCTCAATGTCTGGTAAAAGTCCCACAAAATTGTTATCAACGTCTCCAAAATGACCTTTACAGTGTTGAAGGGGACGTTAAACCTCAAACCAAACAAACAAACGTGCACCAGGACCTACTCACTGATACTGGGATCGGCCACATTTTACCATTACTTGCAGATTTACAGCACACATCAATCTTGCGCTGGCCTCGGTAGCTCAGTCGGATGCGCGTCTGACTGCTGATCATGGGGAAGCAGGTTCGATGCCTGCGGGGTCGGCAATATTCTTTCGCGGGGATTGATCAAGAAATCTTTCCTACGGTCATTCTCTCCATTCCGCTGGCTCAAGAAGGGCAGTTGTCAGTTTCTGGCGAAAGAATGTGCACTCTCCTGGTTACCTCTTACGTATAAGCCTGCCCAGGAAAAGTAAACTGACAGGCTCAAAAACGGCCTTAACAGTGTTGACTTGGCCGTAAACCCCAAAACAAACAAACAGTTAACCTGCATAGGGGATGACTCTCCTTGAACAGGGCGCCTCCAGTTTGTTTGTTTGATTTGAGGTTTAACGTCCCCGTCAGCACTTTAAAGGTCATTTTGGAGACGTTGCTTCCAATTTTGTGGGACTTTTACCCGACATTGAGATGAGATGACATCTCAAGCCCTGTCGCCCAATGAAACCCATAGGGTTTATTAGCATAGGCGGTCCGCCTCGCACCGCGGTTCCTGGACAGGCTTAGATCCTCTAAGCGGTTTACCAGTACTAGTGTGCGGGCCGGATTCAGCTCTGCGTGGAAGCATCATGCAGCCCATATATTTCTTCAAGCCCCTATGGGCGGGGGCCGGTGCCTCCAGTTAAACGTTCCGATCCAAAGGGCGGTGCGCATTTTGACATTCATCGCTGTAAATGGTGTTCAGACACCGAAATAATCATCGCCGGGTCGAACCGAGGGCCTCTGGCATCTGAGTCAAGTGCACTAACCACTCTGGGCTTAACCACTGAGCTGTCACGCTCAGTTTATTACATAAACTCCAGGTTTGCAGGATGAGACTCTGCACAGTAATCGGCTCTTTCGTTGTACATTGGGTCGTTCTCCCTGCTGGGGGTGGGGGGGGGGGTGTCATGTGAGTACCAGCTGATAGCAAGCCGGCGGAATGAACAACTCACAGCGCATAAATGTCATCCTACTAGATTTCAGTAAGGCCTTTCACGAGGTTCCGCACAATTTCATTGCTGATGGATACCAGAAAGTCGTAATTGAGGATTTCTTCGTCTGCGCCCGTTACTTCTGGTGTTCCACAGAGTACAGTGCTCGGCACTCTCCTCTTCCTCATATAAATCAACGACTTGCCACCACGCGTCTCCCCTGTTCGCTGATCACTGCCTGTTGTACCGAGTTGCTGTCGCTCAAGAGGACTTTAATTATTTACAAGCATGGGAGAGAGACTGATAGATGCGTTTTCACCCAGACAAGACTTAGTCTGAGTACATCAGATTCGGCAACAAAAGCAAGATAATGGAGTCATCATACAACATCCATTGCCAGAAGTAAAGCAAAAAACCTGGCTATAGACAGTACACTGGTGTGAAATAGTCACACTGACATGCTTAGACTAGCTTCTAGTAGGATATCATATTTTAAAGTTAATAAGTAATATTCTTCTACCCCTTATTTGATCTTGGGAAGATATACTCTGACTAAAATGCCAGTTTGCCTTATCAGTTGGTGTTCGGTAAGGGGTACAGAAAGGCAATAAACATTTCATGACTGTAGCTGTAATCAATCATTTACCAAGGATCTTGCGAGGTAAAATTCGCATTGTACTAGACCTTGGTGTCTGAGACAAGATTAAAGTCTAACAAGGTTTCATATTTGATAAAAACACACATGAAGGTTGGTAATTGGTAAATATGACATCAAGGTCTAGTAGCTAGACTATGACATGCTATCTACGACAGACAGCCAGACAGCTGCTTTCCTATCCTACGCAGGAATCTCTCTGCATGCCCAAAGGACATCAAGGCAACAGCATACAAGTCACTAGTTAGACCTAAACTAGAATATGCTGCCACCCCCTGGGACCCCTACAAACAAACTAGTCCAGTTCAATCGCAATCTTCCGCTCACATCGTCTATCTTACTGATCATATGTATATTGGAAATGAAAAAAGGGAGGTTGGTAAAACCTAGTATTCCTTGAATTTCTCGAATCAAGGTCTGCTTTATTAAGGAAATTTCGTAATCCCGGATCGTTTTGTTATTGACGAAGAGCTCTGTGTGAATGATCCATGTCCCTGTCTTGAGATAGATATAAGAGCTTTATTTGTTTAACCGTCATTCATGAAGGCTTACAAAAGTATTTAGGCTGATGAAATATATATATTGGATTTTTCAAGTACGGCAACTTGGATTTTTTTAAGTACGGCAACTTGGAAAAAAAATGCTGAATTAACTGTACGGTTACTTGCGTCACAAAATTGCAAATTTGGAAACTACTGACACCATTTTGACATCGTTTGGAAGGAAAGGCCGTGGTTATTATCATGTTTGGTTTCATCACATAGGGATCGATTATAATGCTAGTGCTGATCGTAAATCAATCTATTTTTGCATGAAACAGATGGAGATGTGAAATCTACACCAGGGCCATATTTCCTTTTGAGAATTCTTTGTCGTTGCTTTCGCTTTGTTTCATTACTGAAAATACTTTGGAAGAAAGTCTGTCCCCTATTGGTCTATTCAACGGAAGGAACTTTCCTTTCGTGATGGGAAGTTTTTCTTTTTTTTGTTTTTCTTTTTTTTTCTTTTTGTTGTTTTTGTTTACGAAATAAAGTTTGTTTTTCAGTGAGCTGAAATAGTTTCTACTTCGTTCTTGTGAAACTTACAACTAGAATAGACGTTAGTTTATGCTTTGAGAAGTGTTTATTCCTTTGACGAGAGTTTATTCAAACGAAGGTCCTGTAATATGCATACTATATTCCAGTTATTTAAGATTATGAGTGAGGCCATTATTATTATTATTATTATTTTTTTTTTTTTTTTTTTATTATTATTATTTTTTTTTTGCATTACGAAAACATGCCTTTTCAAATACATTGAACATATTTCCACCCAAAAAATGAAAATGTTCAGATAAAAGATTCTGCTATTTTTCATAATTCAGCTCAAAACATAGATTTTGGGTACTCGTTGGAACCGTCTCGACCAGGCGGTTTCTGACGAGTACCAAAAATCTATGTTTTGGGCAGAAATGCGAAAAATAATGTACACCCATACAAACCCCATTCTACTGGATTAAAGTGGAGTTTAAGAGGGTCAAAATTGCATAGGCATGTTTTCATGATGGTCTTCTGTTTTTTTTTTTTTTTTTTGTTTTTTTTTTTTTTCGAAATCGGCCACGTGCACACATGTTGCAATTTTTATCTTGTATATTCTAACCATTTCACATTTGTACGGTTTAGTAACGCCACAGACAACAAAAAGCTACTTTAAAGAAGGTGATTTAAGGTTCCTCAATACAGTTATTTCACTACATTTGAGGTACTGAAAAAATCATATTTGCAAATAGTTACCCAAACAGATTTTTCATCAGATGGTAGTCCATGTAAATGTAAGAATATGAAAGCAAAATATTTTTATTGGAAAGTCACCATGTTAGTAATTTATTGCATTTTTCCATGGTTTTGCAAAAATGATATCTTAATCCACAGAACAAAAATGTGTAAAAAACTATCATAGAATTGTGGCTAAAGGTTGCCTTTAGGCACTGCAAGAGTGGAATTTCAAGTAAAATACCTAAATAGTACTGAAAATTAATGATTCCTCCCCCACCCCCCAAAAATGTAATTATTTCACCTGGTACTATTTTTAAATTCAGTGTATGGTAGCCAAAAATGACCAGTTCTACCAAGTTGGCAGTAAGATCACTGATTGGGTTGAGGTGTTGCAATCTCTTGCATTTAGCTTGTAAAATGATTGACCTTCTTTGGTGCTTTTAGTATTTCATTTTATATATTTCATTCATGCAATTTATAACAATTTATGAATCACTGCACCAAAGTTTCACTGTATTATTGATTGTGTTTACTGGGTGGATGATTTGATACTGGAATAAAATCCAAAACCAAAAAAAAAAAAAAAAAAAAAAAAAAAAAATAAGATAAAAACAGTTTATCCCCATATTTGAACTGAAAGAATGAAAGCAGCCTGTTCAGCACCAGGATTTTTGTGCAAAAGGCTTCTGATCACTTCCAATAACTGCTATGTTATAGCAGTGATTTTTACCCATTGATTTGTTACATAAGAATCAGAATCAGAATTGTTACTGGTGACCCGTCAAATGACATTCATACACCAGGACCTGTGATATGGGAAGTTAGTCCCTAGCTCTAACCAAAGATGTAAACTTAGCTACACAATCATCAGCACCTTCCGCCGTCGAAATAATAGAATCCGGAAGGGCATTCCAATCTCTAATGGTTCGGGGGAAGAACGATTCTTTATAAATATCCGTTCTTGCAGTAAGGGTCTGAAACGTCATTGAATGGTGCTGTCTACAGTGCCTAGCCGGGGGAACAAGGTCATCTGTTGGAATGCTGGCAGCACCCTTTAGACCTTTGTATAAGAGTATGAGCCTACTGTCTCTTCTCCTTTTCTTGAGAGACTCCCATCTTAATTTTCCTAGAATTCCAGTCATGCTCCCAGTTTCAAAGCAGTAATTTCCAGTTACAAATCTAGCCGCTCTATTCTGAACTTTTTCAATTTCTTCATTTAGGACCACTCCGCTTGGGTCCCAGATGCAACTACCATATTCCAAGATTGGGCGAACAAGTCCCCTGTATGCTGTCTCTTTCACATCCTGGGGACACTGATGAAGATTTCGCCTCAGGAATCCAAGAGTTCTATTCGCCTTTGTACACATATTGCATATCGTGAGTGATTGTCACACCAAGGTATTTAATGGAATTCACATTTTCGAGGACCGTTCCCTCTAAAGTGTAAGAAGCCTCAACTTTATTAGATCTCTTCCTTGTTATCTGCATAATATTGCATTTAACTGGCTGAAATCTCATGCCCCATTTTCGGGCCCAACATCCTAATCCATCTATGTCAGCCTGAAGTTTCAATGAGTCATCTGTATCTCTAATTTCCCGGTAACAAACACAGTCATCTGCGAAAAGTCTTATTTCTGAGTCAATGTCAAAGGAAATATCATTGATGTACAGGGAGAACAATAGAGGACCAAGAACAGTCCCTTGTGGGACTCCAAACAAAACTGGCGCCCATACTGAAGATTCACCATTAACAAAAACACGCTGTTTTCTGTTCACATGAGTCACCATAAACAAATAATTGATATTTGGACATATTTATCTAATCCAATTAATGATCTGTTGTGTCACCTACTTACCAATGTGCGGGTTGGTAAAATTTCATAGAAGCCCAATACTTTTAATATGTTTTGCTGAAAGAAGTTAAAAAAGAAATCTACCCTTTTCAACTTGTTTACTTGGGAACATGGGTGAACAACACAAACAGGACAATGTTACACGTAGAAACTAGTTCAGAAATGAAGGCATACTATTCATGAATTAACGAACAAATTATGTTAGAAAGTATGTGAAAGTAGGCGCAAGACAGTTTCAAATATGAATATTATGTTTTAAATTTAAAGCAATGGTGTACTATTGTTTTTTTGGTGGGAAATTAGTTCCAAGGCGTATGAATACGTTTTTGCATTTGGCAAGATGGAAATCTCTTCAATTTGACAGCTACACTAATTTATCAGTGATGACAGGCTTCCAAGATAGGCGATTTCATTATGGTATACGCAGGAAGAAGGCTACATAGCTGACTTTTCAAGGTATTTTCATTGATGATGGAGAAAATAAAATGTGGAAGGCATAATTGATGAAATCTCAGCATTTCAGATTTACCGCAAGAAAAGGAGATGATGGCGCCCATCGAGAATAAACATGTCAAAAAAAAAACTGGTTTTCAATTCAGGTAGCCTTTTTGATACAAAGCTTTGACCGAGTCGTTAGTATTTGATGTGAACTATTGATCTGCAGCTGTTTTAGTAACTTTTAAAAAGTCTATAAAGCGGTTTCCTTTTTTCCTGGTAAAAGTGAAAAATACAGAATTTCATTTATTTTCAAAGGCAAGAAAGTACTTGCTGTAATAACCGTTTATACCTCCAAACCTTTTTCTTGTGGGACATGGATTTTTAAACGGAAATCAGGATTATATTTTGGGGAAAATCAACTTGCAAATCTTTCATCTATATTTTTCTTGTGCAAATGTATTGAGGAAACTTAAGATGTCCTGAGATAAAAGTACTTTCATAAATTTCTTTTCCGTTCACAAAAGGTTACTTTCGCTGTAATATAAAGGGCAGCTAAAATAATTTTCATCCTAGTTGTTATCTAAAACTGTTAGTTTAACACTTAAATACCAGCATTTTAAACAAGAAGTGCAGATCTGGTAAAACGCAGCATTATGCCGCCTTTCTATGTTTTGATTCCATGGCCCAGTGAGTTTCTATGATGGGGCGGTCTAAGTCCCTCTGGAGGGTGACCGAATAATCAGGGAGAATTATGGTCAGGTACACCCCAGTGTCACCAGCGAACCCGGGACCACACATTGTCGGGTAGGTCGTTAAGGTATAATAACAATAATATTGTGCCTAGAACTGATCCTTGTGGTACACCTGAAGTAACTGGAACCTCATCTGAGTACTCACATTCAAGTGCAACTGTCTGACTTCTCTCAATCAGAAAAGACTTAATTCACTGGATAGTTAATCTATGTACCAGTAGCTTGCGAAGAAGCTTGATGTGATTCACCTAGCCAAAGGTCATGCTAAACCCAAGATAAGATCTATTTGTTGACCATTTAATCATGATCTGGTAAGGTCATAAACAAGCAGAATCACATGAGTGTCACAAGATCTGCGCTCCCGGGCTGTTGAGTATTTTGTGATCATAAGGTATGTCCAAACCAAATCTTATGCGGCGAAATTTAGTTTCAACCTACAAAAATCCATTTTTTGAAGGATTTTCTGCTTGTCGGAATTTTGTAAACCTGTCCCCGTAGAAAACCTAAAGCAAATTCTTATATGCCCATTATGACATAAAGACCACATTGGTAATGGGAAATTGTTTTTAAGAAATAGGTGCGATATGGGCATAAGAGCAATTTACGATCTTACTAGTGAGGAAGTGGTATTTTATAGTTTTGAACAGTTAAAGGCGAAATATGATATAAGGGCCACTTTTTTAGACTACCACCATGTAGTATTTCTCAAGTATGAAAAGATCAAATTCACATGAATCGTGTATTTGCTGTTAAATTTAAACAAAATGTAGTTTGTAACATATACTTTCAAGACTTGATTAGTTCAAAGAAAGGGAGTAGACTATTTATGATTTTTTGGTTAGAGTAAACGAATACATTACACAAACAAAATGGCAAACGGAGATAGGAGATAAAGTGGAAAAAGAGCATTAAAGACATTTCACGAGACAAAACTACGCGACTTTCAATACAAAATCAATAATAAAAATTTAGTAACACATTCATTTCTATTTAAAATTAATAAAATCAGGGTTGTAGTTACTGTAATGAACAACCAGAAAAAATCCATTATTTATTGCTTAGATGCCCAAAAGTAAGAACGTTTTAGACTGAACTTTAATCATGGTTGACCACTTATGTAAATCCAGAAATATCGCTAGAGGATCGTAAAATACTATTTTCACACGGTGGTAAAGCAGAAGTGGTCAATTACATCTCTCTCTCTCTCTCTCTCTCTCTCTCTCTCTCTCTCTCTCTCTCTCTCTGTGTTTTAGCAAAATATTGTATATACGAAAACAAATTTGTTTCTATGAATAAAGTGCTTAGCGAGAGATACATTTCACTCATAAACAACAGGTTAGATAAATTCTTTAAGATTACAGCCCCTCTCTCGCCCAGCCCAGTGGAATTCGTTTCACTGACCGCTCCAAGGCGGTTCTTCTGTCGTTGTTTATTTTTGTTATGGTTTGTCTTTGAGTGTTTGTATCACTTATTTTATTTTGTTTTGGATATCGAATTGGCCATTTTGTGGAAAAGTAACTGTCCTTTTGGCTTTCCGCTATTGATGTTTCCATTAGGGTCTGTTGTTTCATGTTTGTGTTTCTTTCCCCTTTGGTAACTCTGGTGGGAGCTGTGGGTAAATTGTGTCGATTCCTGATCATTGCCTACACTTCTATGTTCTACATATAACTACTTTTACCCAAACACTGATGATTCATGAGGCCTATTCCGGCTTAATGTTTATGTTTGGTGTCAGGGTTCTGTTTTCCGTCGACTATCTGCCACACATATAGTGCAGTAGACTTGTACCATTAGCTATAAAAGGCACATCTTGTAGAAAATACATGTATATTGTTACTACAGTTTGTTTTCTGCTCTCCCATGAAAGAATTTTATTATTATTATTATTATTATTATTTTTTTTTTTTTTTTTTCAAATTGATTATCATCGTCTATTAGCCAATACGATGTTACACCCGTATGACTTTGTGCATTCTTTCATATCTTAACAATATTTACTTTTCTGGTGAAAAATTGTGATAGTTTTCTCATTTATGCTTCAAACATGGCTGTTGGTGCTCGTTGGAACTGCCGCAGTTATGTGGTTCTATCGAGTACCCACGGCGTATGTCATGGAGCAGGAATGAGAAAAATATTGTATACCCAGTCAGACGCGCATCCGACTGAGGTACTGAGGCCGACGATTATCATACGAGATATTTTGGCCAGCAATAATCGAGTGTATGTAAACATAAAGTGCAGATAACTCCATGTCAACAGACATACAACGTCTAAACAACGTCGTGTCAACGTCAATGCAACATCACTGCGATGCATTGACGCTGACGCAGCAAATTGTGTACCCAGTTACAAAGTATTGTAACCCCCAGTTCTCTCTCTATAAAGTTGGGTTTAAAGGGGCGTTCATTGCACGGACCTGTTATCGTAATGAATCGTCTTATTATTAACATTGCTAGAGATACTCGCCTACCAGTCGAGAAAGACAGAAGACCAACTTCTATCGTACATGTTGTCTAAACTGAAAAGCACTCACACAACCTTTCAATAATTCCCTGTCCCCTTTTTGTACTTTCTCTCATCTACTTACTTCTAAAATATGTTCTAGAAAGGGTTGTCCTTTGGAAACAAGGAATACACCACAAAACTGTAAACTAGTTCGCGCAGTCGATGGCGCGCCATCGCAAATCCCCACGTTTTGACCGCTTCACGGGACCCTTGGGGGCTGGTCCAAAAATTAATGTGCTCTTGCAGAAGCCATTCATGTATGTAACTCACACACCAAATTTGGTTGAATTCCAATGAACGGTGTAGGAGGAGATAGCCGGACAGACGGACGGACGAACGGACAGACGGAGGCGATAACAATATCCCCACTTTTCTTCGAAAAACGTGGGGATAAATATGGAGTGTACATGTTTTCTGGACCAGACTAGCTAGTTTTGCCCAATTAGGCCTCATCAGTGACCCTCCAAAATTCCTCAAAAATTTCAAAATTCACCACTGGAAGGGCAAGAAAATATAAACTACACTATGATGTTGGGCAGGGAGACATTTTACGACCTCCACACATTCCCAGACACCAGCTATAGTGACGTTAAATATGTTCTAGAAATGGCTATCCTTTGGAGTGAGTGAGTGAGTGAGTGTTTGAGTTTTACGTCCCACCAACAGCTAAGGCCATACGGAGACGGGACCTAGGTTTAAAGACTCATCCGAAAGTGTATATCCTTTGGAAGCAAGGAATGCACCACAAAACTGGAACATATGGAGTGTACATGTTTTCTGGGCCAGAATAGCTAGTTTCGGCCAATAAGGCCTCGTCAGTGACCCTCAAACCTTTTCAAAGCTTTCCAAAATGTCGGCACAAGAATTTCAGAGAAAATAAGTTCAGTTAATATGGCATTAGGGTAACACATCCGTGGGATATAGTAAATTTCTCAAACCTTAAAAAAGGCATCTTTTTCTGATGAAGATTTGTGATATTTTTCCTATTTATACTCCAAACATAGGTTTTGGATGCTCGTTAGAACCGCCTCATTGAGGCGGTTCTAACGAGTACCCACAGCCTATGTCTTGGAGCAGAACTAAGGAAATTAATGTTATTCCCCGTAAACCCCAGTTTTCTTTATATAAAATGGGGTTTAGTGGGGTCTTAATTTCACGGACTTGTTCACGTGATGGGAAGTGGTTTTAGGTTCTAGCTTTACGTAATAACGCCAAATTAGGTCATTACCTGCCGTCCGTATTTTTTTATTTTATTTATTTATTTTTTTTTTTTTTTTTTTTTTTTTTTTTGTGGTTTTACGGCCCTTTCAAGATTATTTCACCCGTATCGAGCGATCGTTAATCAGAGATGGGCGAAAACCAGAGTACCCGGAGAAAAACCACCTTACCTTCCGTTGCAGAACTTTGCGTCTCACATATGACCCGAGCGAGACTCGAACCACAGCGGGGAGAGACCTAATGATCAAGAGTCAGCACTCTTAACCACTAGGCCACGGAGGCCCGTTACCGTCGGTATGATCATTTTCCACATTAATCTGGTACTTTTGAGTAACAAGTTCCGGAGCCGATGCTACACGCTATGTCAATTTCGTTGTTGCATCGACTTTGCTGCGTCAATGCATCGTTGTTTAGACGTTGTTTAGACGTTGTATGTCTGTTGACATGGAGTTATCTGCACTTTACATTTATATACACTTGATTATTGCTGGCCAAAATATCTCGTATGATAATCATCGGCCTCAGTACCTCGGTCGGATGAACGTCTGACTGGTGATCAGAAAGGCGCGTGTTCGGTACCTGCCGGGTCGGCAACATTCTTTCGTGGAGATAGATCATGAAATATTTTCCACGGCCATTCTCTACCACTGGGCATCCGCTGATTCAAGAAGGGCAGTTGTCAGTGGCGAAAGAGTGTGCACTGTACTGGTTAACTGCTGATGCCTCGGTCACAAATTCGGCGTACCCCGGCCGAGCTATACTATACGTTGTGGTCGGCCGAGCAGTCCAAGCCGAGAAATGGGTGTCTGGCTCGGTTTTGGCAAAAAGTATGCCGTGTGGGGCCTAGAGAGACATCCGCCGGGAATCGGGCGGTGTCAGCCTAAGTT